>JAODAL010014861.1:0-85924 GCA_025379985.1 Phyllomedusa bahiana | reverse complement strand
AATTAAACTTGTTCTTTTATTACTCTAGAAATGTATCCATCCCTTTCCAGAAATCCCGCTCCTATAATTTGTTCTTTTTTTCAACTAGAAATGTATCCAGACCCTTCTCCCAATCCTGGTCCTATAATTTTATATTTTTACATCTAAAAAGTATCCAGACTCTTTCCAAAACCCTGGTCACTATAACTTGTTCTATTATTAATCTAGAAATGTTCCAACCCTTCTCCAGAATCCTGGTCACTATAACTTGTTATATATTAATCTAGAAATGTATAAAGACCCTTCTCCAAACCCTGGCACTATAACTTTTCTTTTAATTACATCTAAAAATGATCCAACTCTTCTCCAAAATCTGGTCACAAAACTTGTTCATTACTCATCTAGAAATGTACCAGATCCTTCTCCAAACCCGGTCACTATAACTTGTTCTTTATTACATCTAGAAATGTACCCAAAACCTTTCCCCAGAATCCGGTCACATAACTTTTCTTTATTAAAATTAGAAATGTATCCAGACCCTTCTCCAGAACCTGGTCTTTTAAAAAACCGGTTCTATTTTTAATTTAAAATGTTCCAGACCCTTCCCCAAAACCGTCACTATAACTTGTTATATTATCACCCCCAGAAATCTCCAACCCTTTCTTGAACCTGTTAGTGAATTCACCATCCCAGCCCCTTGGCAGAGAATTCCACAGTCTCACCGTCTAACAAAAGAACCCCTTTCTATGTTTATGTACAAACTTTCTTTCCTCAGACGAGAGGACGCCCCCTTGTTCTAATACACCCCAGGTAAAAAAAATTTTTGGGGCGAGATCTCTATATTGGGCCTTTAATTATTTAAACATATTTATTTGTCCCCCCCAAGCCGTCTTTTCTCTAAAATAAATTCCCTAATCTTGCTAATTTTCTGGGATTGTAGTCCACCCCCCTTTTATTAAATTTTTTTTGCCCCCTTTGTACCCGTTCAAACTCTACAATGTCTTTCCCGTGCACTGTCCCAAAACTGTACACAATATTCCCTGTGTGGGCTAACCAGTGCTTGTATAATGGGGGGGAATAATGTTTCATCAGGCATCTAGCCCTTTTTAAAGCACCCCATGATCCATTTGCCTTTGGGGCGCTGCCCGACACTGGGGCTACAATAAGTTTTCTGTCCCCCAGGATTCCCAAATCCATCTCCGTCACATTTTCCCAGCCTTTTTCCCTTTTAAAATTTAGTCAAATAATGGTTTTCTCTTCCCCATTGCATAATCTTGCATTTTCAGTGTTAAACCTCCAGCCATTTCCCTGCTCTCATTTCAAGTAAATAGCAAGCTTTAAACACTGAGCTGATATGTAACCCCCCACAGTACCAGGGAGACATGTGCGGAATAAAACGGGCCTGTGAAACACATGGTGAGACCCCCTGCCTAAGCGCTATAAAGACCAAGCATACTATTGACCCGAAAGCAGATCCCTCTGGGACATCAATCAACCAAAAATCAACTTTTAAAAAAAAAAAATCCACCAAAAACAAAAAAAAAAACGACACAGTAATAATAACACCAACAACGCATCCTAGATCAATTATAAACACAAGTAATGAGGTTGTCAAAGCCACGATACAGTAAAGCAAATCCTATATATCACAGAGCTCAGCTCCTCTCCTCTATCATATAACCCTATATATCACAGAGCTCAGATTCTGTCCTCTATCATATAACTCTATATATCACAGAGCTCAGCTCCTCTATAAATATAACCCATATATATCCCAGAGCTCAGCTTCTCCCTCTATCATATAACCCTATAATCACAGAGCTCAGCCCTCCCCTCTATCCTATAACCCTATATATCACAGAGCTCCTCTCCTATATCATATAACCCTATATATCACAGAGCTCAGCTCCTCTCCCTCTATCATAAAACCCTATATATCACAGAGCTCAGCTTCTCGCCTCTATCCTATAACACTAAATAACACAGATCTCAGCTACTCTACCTCTATCATAAAAACCTATATATCACAGAGCTCAGCTCCACTCCCTCTATATATCACAGAGCTCAGCTTCTCTCCTCAATCACATAAACCTATAAATCACAGAGCTCAGCTCCTCTCCCTCTATCATATAACCCTATATATCACAGAGCTCAGCTCCTCTCCTCTATCATATAACCCTATATATCACAGAGCTCAGCTCCTCTCCTCTATCATATAACCCTATATATCACAGAGCTCAGCTTCTCTCCTCTCTAATATAACACTATATCTCACAGAGCTCAGCTCCTCTCCCTCTATAAATATAACACTATATATCAGAGCTCAGCTTCTCTCCTCTATCATATAACCCTATAGATCACAGAGCTCAGCTCCTCTCCCTCTATCATAAAAACCCTATATATCACAGAGCTCACTCCTCTCCCTCTATCATATAACCCTATATATCACAGAGCTCAGCTCCTCTCCTCTATCAAATAACCCAAAAAATCACAGAGCTCAGCTCCTCTCCTCTATCATATAACCCTATATATCACAGAGCTCAGCTCCTCTCCTATATCCTATAACCCTATATATCACAGAGCTCAGCTCCTCACGTCTATCATATAACCCTATATATCACAGAGCTCAGCTCCTCACCTCTATTATATAAACATATATAACACAGAGCTCAGCTTCTCTCCTCTATCATATAACCTATATATCACAGAGCTCAGCTCCTCTCCTCTATCATATAACCCTATATATGACAGAGCTCGGCTCCTCTCCCTCTATCATATATCACTATATATATCAGAGCTCAGCTTCTATCCTCTATCATATAACCCTATATATCACAGAGCTCAGCGCCTCTCCTCTATCAAATAACCCTATATATCACAGAGCTCCGCTCCTCTCTCATATTACCCTATATATCACAGAGCTCAGCTTCTCTCCTCTATCATATACCCTATATATCACAGAGCTCAGCTTCTCTCCTCTATCATATAACCCTATATATCACAGAGCTCAGCTTCTCTCCTCTATCCTATAACCCTATATATCACAGAGCTCAGCTCCTCTCCTCTATCATATAACCCTATATATCACAGAGCTCAGCTCCTCTCCCTCTATCATATAACCCTATATATCCCAGAGCTCAGCTCCTCTCCTCTATCATATAACCCTATATATCACAGCGCTGAGCTCCTCTCCTCTATCCTATAACCCTATATATCACAGAGCTCAGCTTCTCTCCTCTATCATATAACCCTATATATCACAGATATATATATATATACTGCTGTCACAGATGGTCTGATGGTACAAATTCTGCTTTAATGAGCTACAAGGTTCCCAATAAAAGCTGTGTGGAGGCGATCAGTCACCCAGAGTAGAAAATAAGAAGCAAAGTGCAGACTAGAATACAAAAAATGCCCAAAAAAATGATTCAACTATAATAACAGTAGTAAAGCCTCAGCTAAAATGTTGGTCTCCTAAGAGATGGAAAGGGCAAATTTGGTCACAGGTGGCATTGTGAAGACTGAACTATACAGGACGTGCTTCTCGTCTGTGTTCACAAGGGAGCGGCCTGCTGGGGACATGTTCACTAAGGCTCTGTCTCCCCTGCAGTGGACAAAAAACGACCTGAAAACGAATGACTAAAAATGTTCATGAAACGGAGTTTTCTGTCCCCTCCGAAAAAAAGCACTAAAAAAAATGGCCGTTTTTTTTGGCCGTTTTTAAATTTTTTTTGGCGCTTTTTTCGGGAGCGTTTTTTGTTTCTGCTTTTTAATGCATCCCAAAAATTTAAGTGCTTTGGGAGGGAAGCTACAGGGGGAAATTAAAACATTTTAAAGTATCACTTCCTTTACATAAATTTGCACCCATTGTGAGCCCCTTGCCCTTTTGTGGCTGCTGCGGGCTTGCTGCACTTTTTTTAATTTTGCACCAGATTTTTGAAACCAAAAACCCCAAAAAAAACCCACATTATTTTTCCCTACAGAAAAGATAACGGGTATTAGGTAAAAATTTGAAAAAAAAAAGGGATTTTAGCGTCAAATTCCCCAAAAAAACGTTTTATTGGAAAAATTTCCGTAAAAAAAACTTTTTTCAGTGTCAAAGCGAGATCACTTTTTTAGAGCCAAAATCTTTTAAAAGATACGTTTTTTAGCCCCAAAATTAAAAAGGGCGAATTGATTCTAACGAAGGGGAAATTCCCTTTTTAGAATTTAAAGGAAAACTTGGGTTTCGGAACAAAGTCGAATTTTGGGGTATTTCTCGGGGGTAAAAAAAAAACAAAAAAAAAAAAAAAAAAAAGGGGGTCCCTTTTCTTTTAAAAAAATGGCTGCGAGCACTGGCGCTACAGGGGGCAAAGCCTCTGGGAGGAAGAAGGGCATACCCCGCATAAAATGTGCAAGATAACCCAATCAAAGCCCCGGGGGGATTCTGTACTCACCGCACTATATAAGCCGGGCGCGACGCGGGAGTTTTCACACCCCTCTCACGTCCCTGTTCGGGGAAGGGGCTGCCGGGGCTGATTGTGATAGCCCTTACTGAAAAACCCGGTTTTTTTAACAGCGTTTTGGGGGGGGTGTCTCAGCTTGTCTCAGAGACTGCTTCTCTTAACGTTCTTTTCGGTTTTTTTTGGGGTTTGGGATCTGAAATCCATTGTCGTCCACTGCAGTTTGCATATACTTTTTTAATGCTAACTGCCACGGGCCCCATTGAATACCCAAAGGGGGGATCTAAGCCATTTCCTGTTGTATTCATTTAAAGAAACCCCGTTTTTGCAATACAAATACCCCTTATTTTTGGGCCCTTTTCAATTTTTTTGGCGCAATTTACACCGGGGGTTTAAATTTTAACTTTTGTTTTTTTAGCTGTGGTCCCTCCAGAAAACCAAACATTTTCACCGCCAAAATATATACATTTTTTCCTGTAGCCTAACCCAAAGAAAAGGGTTAAATTTTAAAAAAAATTTTTAAATCTTTTTGTTGTGTGGCGAAAAAACCCGAAATTGTAACACGCCTAAAGCTAGTAATTTTGGGGTTGCTAAATTCTTTGGCCAATTTACAGCCCAAAGGGTTTAACTAAGTATTTTTCTGCATTGCACTCAGTAAAAAAAATTTCTTTTCACCGCCAAAAGAAAAAATTCCCTTTAGCATAATTAAATATCCAAAGGTTTAAATTTAAAAAGCCTTTACTTTCAGTAAAATACACAGATTTTTTAAAAAGGGCGCATACAAGTCAATTTTCCTCCCCCATTTGTGGAGCGCAATTTATACCCCAAAGGGGTTTACCCAAGCTTCTTAGGGGGGTTCTTTTGGAGTCAAAAAAAAAAGGGTGTGAAATTAAACCTATACAGATATCTCATCAAACAGGTCTGTACATTTTAGAAAAAAACAGTTTTGTAAAGACAAGAGGTGGCAGGCTTTTTCACCTCGAGTGGCAGGGGGCACAAACACCCCCAGGCCCGGGTTCGAAAAGCACAGAAAGGGGGAAAGTCGCAGCAGGGGTCACTCTGAGGCCAAAACGGGCCCTGCCCATCTAGGGGCCCCCAAGTGTTGTTCAGGGTTCTTGATTGGTTGACTAGGTCATCCAATTCCCCCGAAGACATCTGACAACCCCGCCAAGAGCGGGGGGAAAACGTCGACACAACCCTTATTGGCACCCCCGGGGAACGGGCAGGGGCCCTTTCCCGGGTCCTAAATCCCCCCTCTGCCCCCAATCCTTTTTCCCTCAGCCGGGAGATCTACTATGGGGTCTGGGCTCAGCGCCACAAATTAGCAGGTTTAAAAATTTTTGGGGGAGGGCAGTCACACTACTTGGAAAGCGAAGAAATGGGGCCAATATCCCCAGCTTTTTGCAGTAGGCGGCAAAATTAGATGTTAAAAAGTGGCATTGGGGGGGTCATGTGTGAGAGGTCAGCCTCTGCATACCAAGCCCGGGTGATGAGGACAGCAGTAAACGATGAAAAACAAATAATGATGATTAGCCGACCGCATTTGGGGACCGGGGAGGCAAGGCTTCATCATCGCAGGGAAGAGGGCGTCAGTTTGCGGCCCGGCAGCGCGCACCCAGCAAGTGGGCCCGTGGGCCGTGAGTCAGCGGGGTAGCAGCTTGTGAGGTGGGGGAGCCCCAAGCGGCCAGGGGGTAAAAAACCCGCCCCCGCGGGCCCAAAAAGGGGGGGGGGGGGGGGGGGGGGGGAATTTTGGTTTTTTTTTGGGAAAAAAGGGTTGTTTTTTTAAAATTTTTTTTTTATAGGGGGGGGGGGGGGGGGGGGGGGGGGTTTTTGGGGGGGGGGTTTGGGTTTTTTTAAAATTTTGGGGTAAGGGAAAAAGTGAAGGGGGAGGGTTTTTTTAAGTTGAAGGGGTTTTAAATTGGGGTTTTTTTGGGTTTTTTTGGGGGTGAAGGGGGAAAAAAAGGGAATTAAATGGGGATTGGGGAAGAAAAAAGGTAATTGAAAAAGGGAAAAAGGTTTTTAAAATTAAAATAATTTGGTGGGGAGATTTTTTAAAAAAATGGGAGGGGATGGAAAAAAGGAAAAGGGATTGGGGAAAGAGAAAATTTTTAGGAAAAATTAAAAGGTTGCAGCATTTTGGACCGTCCCTCCTTTCCAATTTTTGGTTGGTGTTGCAGTCCCCCCCCTTTCCCAAAATGGTGGACTTTTCCCCCATTCAGAAAAACTAATGGCTTGTGCCGAGCCGAGAGGGGAGATTCCAACCCGTAATTTTTCCCCAAAAGGCAGAAAAAACCCCAGCTTTTCATAAATATTTAAAAGGAGGGGGGCCCAGCCCCTTGAGTTTATCGGTTTGTTCCATGTGCACCCCCAGCGGGGACGCCGGGAGCTGTAACTACGTCGGGGCCCAGTCCATGCCCCTTTACGGCCCACGGGGTAAAGTTTTCCCCGCCCAGGCCACCAACAACTTGGACGGGAGACCCCCGCTTTCTCCCCCACTTTGTCAAACTGCTGCTCCTGCGCCAAGGGTCCCCCCCCCTCCCCCACCACCACCAGCCCTCACCCTCCACAAGTACGCCCCATCAAACCACATGGGGGGGGGGGCAAAAGAAAGTGTCACGAAGTTCTACACCTGGCTTGCCCGGCAAACAAAGTCACACAGGGGGGGAACTGTTTTCCGCGCAGGGGCAGCAAAAAAATCGATGTGTGGTTTTTCTCCGCCCCCAACTGAAAACCCGGAACCAGGGTGACGGACAATGGGGGGAACATGGTGTCCGCGCGCACCAAGGAGGGAGGCCAGCGCCCTCCCGGGCCATTTGTTCAATCGGGTTTTGTAAAAAAGGTTTCCTAAAGTCTTCCACCGTTTTAGAAGATCTGAAAAGGCCAGGAAACTTTTCATGCACTTTATCCTTTCCAAACAACACCAGGAACACCCCCTTTTGATTGCACGGCAGAACGGCCCCCCCCAACACACTCTAAATATGCGATGTTTCCACCCTTGGAATTCCAGCCTCCCCCCCAATTTTGGACCGACTGTATGAACAGAAAAGGGGCCATTAACGATTTGTTGAAAACCGGGGCAGACAGAAGTATTTCCCTGTGTAACTTTGAGGGTCACCCAGTGGCAGCTCATGTTTTACACCTGCCGTTTGTTGACCATTGGGGGAGGCGACGTTATTTGTCAGTCGCCAGGACTAGGGGAAATAAATAACGCCCTTCCACTGCTTAAAGTCCGGGAAACCCAAAATGCTAAAAAAACTTTTCGGGGCAGGGACTGGAGCCGTGGCGACTACATCTCGCACCCACATAATCCGGGGGGGACTAAAATTGGAGGAGGAGGAGGGGGACATTGGAGCACAAACATTGTCTGGTGAAATGAGGGGAAATTTTCTCCCCGGGGTGAAAAGAAGGGAGGACGGGAGCACGGGAGGAGGGGGGTTGGAGATTAGGAAGACGGGCAGATGCCCCCCAAGCCCCGTGGCATAAAACAGGGGAAAAATGGAGCAGGGAGCCCCTCGGAGTCACTTGTGCAGTTTTCCCCCGAAGCACCCTGTTTTCCCTTTGGCTATGACAGCCAAATAGCCCAGCACCCGGGCAGGGGGATGATTTTCTGGCTCTCCCCATTGGACCCTCGCTCCCGGTCCAAAAGGGAGTTTTTTTCCCCATTTTTGAATGGGGGGAAAAACCAAAACTATGGGGAAAAACCTCTAAATTCATTGGCCGCTGCCTATGTGGGGAAATCGCCCCCTCCTCTGACAGGTCTGCCCGGGGGGTTCCTCAGCGCTCCGAAACTACGGGCCCCCGGCTGCTGGGGAAGGGTGGGGGGGTAGGAGCAGTACCAGCCCCATCAGCGTAACCTAAGTCGGGAGTCACTGATTAGCAGCTTCCTTCACCCGCCTAGTGAGGAGGGCAGTCCCAGCAGCAGCAGGCCCTTTGGAGCAGTCCCTAAACCAACAGGGGGTGGCCTATTTGGACACCAACCCTCCACCCCATTTAGAAGATCCGCTGGACTACTGGGCACCAAACGGGATGTGTGGCCGCAACGATTTTGGCAGGGGAAACGTCCGGGCCCGGCCATAGTTGGCATCAGAGGGGTTTTTTCAGTGCGGGGGGGGCCCAAATCTTCCCCCCAAGGGAGAACCCGCTTGTCCAGGGGAAAAATGTGGAACGACTGCCCTTTGTCAATGAATCGGCGTGGATGGGCCAGGTTTTCCCACACCCCAAAAGGCTTTAGCCGTCAACAAACATCAGCCATGACCCCCTCACCCAAACTGTGAGGGAAAAGAGTCCCGGGTTCAAACTACCTGCCTCAGCCACTATTCTGATGGGCCCCCACCCCCCGATGCCAATATCGCTGAAAGGGGGGGGGGGCGGGGGGGGGGGGGGGGGGGGGTTTCTCCATCGCCACAACCAAACTTTACCAGGGACTGGGGATTGCCACCCACCTCCCCACTCTGTCATTGTGCCAAATGTCCCGACCTAAAGCTGCTGCTGTGGCTTTCTGCCGGACCTCCCCCAAATGTGTAAATTTTGCCCTCCTCTACCTCTTTCGTTCTCCTGCCGGGCCCTCACCCCCACTCTCTGTCATTGTGCCACTCTGTGGGCCCACTCCAGTTTTTTCACCTTTCCCAAAAGTTATTGTGCCACTTCCCGACCTCAAGCTGCTGCTGTGCTGCGCGTGACCTAGACACTGGGGGCTTTTTGGGCCCCTGTCCCGACCTCAGCTGCTGCTGTGGCTGCTTCGTGCCCAAAACAAAAGTTTTTGTGCCCCCTCTGTGGCCCTTTTTCCCCGTTTTTTTTTCCACCTCCAGAATGTCAAATTTTGCCACTGTCGACCTTTATGCTGCTTCCGCCGTCCCCCTCCACTCTCTGTCATTGGCCACTGTCCCGACCTCAAAGCTGCGGGTGTGGTGCTCCCTGACCCTCCCACTGTGTCATTGTTCCATCTGTGGGCCCACTCCAGTTTTTGCCACCTCCAGGGAAAGTGGGTTGTGCCAAATTCTGACCCCATGCGCCGAGTGGCGCAGCCCTGACCTCCACACTGTGTCATTGTCCCCCTCTGTGGCCCCCACTCCATTTTTTTCCACCTCCAGAATGTGATTGGCCACTTTCTGACCTAAAGCGGGTGCTGTGGCCCGCCCGCCTGACCTCCCCCACTGTTCATTTGTCCCACTCTGTGGCCTACTTTCCCGTTTTTTCCACCTCCAGAAAATTGTCCACTTTTTTTACCTCATGCTGCTGATGTGGCTGCAGCCTGATCTCCAACTGTGTCATTGCCCACCCCCTGTGGCCTACTCCAGTTTTTTTTCCCCCCCAGAAATTTTTTTTTGCCACTTTCTGACCCATCCCGCTTTCGGGGGCTGCAGCCGGGGGCCCCCACACTGGTCATTGTCCCCCCTCTGTGGCCAACCCTGTTTTTGCCACCTTCAGAAAAGTCATTGCGCCCCTGGGCCCCGACCCTTAAAGCTGCGCCGCCGGCACCTTTCCCCTCTCTGTCATTGTGCCCCCTGTGGCCTACCCCCAGTTTTTGCCACCTCCAGAATGTCATTGTGCCCCTGTCCCGACCCCATGCGCTGCCCCCCGCACCTCCACTCTCTGGCATTGTCCACTCATGGCCTACTACTTTTTTGCCACCTCCAGAATGT
This sequence comes from Phyllomedusa bahiana, assembly GCA_025379985.1. Taxonomy (NCBI): domain Eukaryota; kingdom Metazoa; phylum Chordata; class Amphibia; order Anura; family Hylidae; genus Phyllomedusa; species Phyllomedusa bahiana. The sequence continues at coordinate 75,861 of JAODAL010014861.1, read as the reverse complement.
CATTTTGCCCACGTCTGACCTCATGCTGCTGCGGGGTGACCCACACACTGGTCATTTTTGCCACTTCCTTTACCTCATGCTGCTGGGTGTGGCTGCTGCCATGACCTACACACTGGGGTCATTTTCCCCCCTCTGGGCCTACTCCTGATTTTTAAAACCTCCAAAAGGTCATTGTCCACTGTCTACCCATCTGCTGCTGCCGGGGACCCGCACACTGTGTCCCTTTTTGGGCCCCTGTTTTGACCTCAGCTTTCTGCTTGGGGCGCTGGGCCCTGGGCCCACACACTCTGTCCCCGTGCCCCTCGTGGCCTATTCCTGTTTTTTTCCACCTCCAGAAAAGTCATTGTGGCCACTGTCCCGAAACCCCAAGCTGCCGCTGTGGCTGTGCCCCTTTACCCACACCCTGTGTCATTGTGCCACTGTCCCGACCCCAAGCTGCTGCTTGGCTGCTGCAAGACCTACACACTCTGTCATTGGGGCCCCCCTGTGGCCGCTCCGTTTTTGCCCCCCAAATTTTGATTGTGCCACTGGGCCCGAACCCATCGCTGCTTGTGGGGTGCTACTGTGGGCCCAGACACTGTTTTTTATTGTGCCACGTTGACCTCATGCTGCTGCGGGCTGCTCCTGTGACCTAGACACGGGGTCAAATTTTGCCCCTTTTGTGGCCTATTTCCCCGTTTTGGGCCCCCTCCGAAAATTTATTGTTCCCCCTGTCCCGACCTCATGCTGCTTTCCGCCCAACACCTCCACTTCTCTTCCCTTGTTCCACTCTGTTGGGCCCACTCCATTTTTTTTTCCCCCCCCAAATGTCCTGGGCCACTGCTGACCTCATCTGCTTTCCGCCGTCACCCCCACTCCGGTCTTGTGCCCCTCATTGGGCCCACTACTTTTTTTCCACCTCCAGAAAATTCCCCTTGTGCCCCCTGGGCCCGACCTCCTGCGCTTGGGCCGGGACCTACACCCTGTTCCCTTGTGCCCCTGTCTGACCTCAGCTGCTGCTGTGGCCCGCTGCCCCTGACCTACACCCGGGGTCAATTTTTCCCCCTCTGTGGGCCCACTCCTGTTTTTTTCCACCCCAGAATGTCATTGTTTCCACTGTCTGACCTCAAAGCGGGTGCCGCCGTCACCTCCACCCTTCCCTTTGCCACCAGGCCCAAATACTGTTTTGGGCCCCCTCCAGAATGCATTGTGCCACTGGGCTGACCTCATTCTGCTGCTGCCGGGGACCTCACACGTTCATTGTGCCACTGTTTTGACCTCAAACTGCTGCTGTGGGGTGCTGCCATACCTACACACTGTGTCCCCTTGGGCCCCCCCCCTGTGGCCTACCCTGTTTTTGCCACCTTTCCCGAATTCATTGTGCCACGTCTGACCCATGCTGGGTCGCCTTTACCTGCACACTGTGTCATTGTCCCGTCTTTCCTCATGCTGCCCGCTTTTGGCTGCTGCCATGGCCCCACACATCTGTCATGGGGCCAAATTTTGTGGGCCCACCCCCCCAAATTTTTGCCACCCCCAGAAAAGGCATTGTGCCACTGTCTGACCTCATGGGTGCTGCTGTGGCTTTCTGCCGTGACCCCACACACTGTGTCATTGTCCCTGTCGAAATCATGCGCTTCTGTGGCTGATCCGTGACCCCACGCACTCTTCCCTTGTGCCAAATGTCCCCGACCCATGGGGCCCGCTGTGGCTGCTGTCGTGACTTCCACAATGTGCATTGTCCCACTCTGTGGCCTACCCGTTTTTTCCCCCTTTCCCGAAGTCATTGGGGCCACTTCCCGACCTCATGCTGTTTCCAAGCCAAAACACTCCCGTCATTGTGGGCCCCCTCTGTGGCCACTCCTGTTTTTTTTTCCCCCTTTCCAGAATGTCATTGTGCCCGCTGACCTCATGCTGCTGCTTTTTTTGGGGGTTTAAAAAGCCGTGACCAAAACACTTTTGCCCTTTTGGGGCCCCTGCCCGAAACCCATGCTGCGCTGTGGGTTGGGTGTCGTGACCCTTCCACACTGTGTCATTGTCCCCTCCCGTGGCCTACCCTTTTTTTTGCCCCTCCGAATGTCATTGTGCCACGTCTGACCCCCATGCTGCTGCTGTGGCTGCTGCCATACCTACACACTCTGTCCCCCTTTTTTCCCCTCTGTGGCCTCCCTGTTTTTTGCCCCCCTCCAGAAAAGGAAATTTTGCCACTGTCTGACCTCATGCTGCCCGCTGTGGGGCTGCCGTGACCTACACACTGTGTCATTGTGCCCCTGTCCCACCTCATTCTGCTGCCCGGCTGATGCCCTGACCTTTCACACTTGTCCTTTTTGCCACTGTCTACCTCATCTGCTGCTGTGGGTGCTCCGTGATTCCACACTGTTTCCCTTGTGTCCTCCGTGGCCTATTTCCCTTTTTTTTCCACCTTTCCCGAATGTTTATTGGGGCCCCTGCTGACCTCTTTCTGCTGCCGCCGTCACCTCCACTCTCTGTCTTGTGCCACTCTGTGGCCTACCCCATTTTTTGCCACCCCAGAAAACTTGTGGCCCCTGTCTGACCTCATGCGCGCCCCCGCACCCCCCACCTCTGGGCATTGTCCACTCAGGCCTACCCACTGTTTTGGCCCCTCTCCAGAAATTGGCATTGGCCACTGTCTGACCTCATGCCTTTCCCGTGGGTGCTGCCCTTTACCTAAACACTGTGTCAATTTTGCCATTCTGACCTCATGCCCGCTCTGTGACTGCTTCCGTGACCCACAAACTTTTGGCATTGTCCCCCTCTTTTGGCCTCTCCTTTTTTTTTGCCACCTCCAGAAAGTGTTGTGCCAAATGCCTGACCTCATTTCTGGCTGTGGGGTGCTGGCCGTTTACCTACCCCACTCTGTCATTTGGGGGCCCCTCATGGCCCCAAACCCTTTTTTTTCCACCTTCCAGAATGTCAATTGTGCCACCCGGGCGAAACCCCATGCTGCTGCTGTGGCTGCTGCCCCCCCCCTGAAACCCCACACTGTGTCATTGTCCACTGTCCCGACATCAGGGTGCTGCTGTGGCGGGTTTCCGGACCTACACACCTGTCATTGTGCCACTGTCTGACCCTCATGCTGCTTTCTGTGGCTGCTACCCCGGCCTAACCCTGTCTTTTTGCCCCCTGTCTGCCCCATCTGCGCTGCCGTGACCTCCACACTGGTCCCTTGTGCCACTCTTTGGGCCCACTCCTGTTTTTTGCCACCCCAGGGAAAGTCATTGTGCCACTCTCTGACCTCATGCTGCTGCTGTGGGGTGCCGCCCCCTCACCCCCAAACCTGTCACTAATGTTGCCCCCCCCGAGCACCCCCCGCTTGGGGTTTTTTTTGCTGTCCCCGCCATGAATTTATTAGGCTACATTCCCCCTTCAAATTTTTTTTGGGCAATTTTTTTCCCCTTTTTAAATGCCCAGGGAATTTTTTTAGTGAAACGATTCTAAGAGCGGCGGCAGCTGTCCCTGTCATACTAAAACACAACATTTATGAGGACCCAAAACCCAAACTCCCCCTGCATATTTTAACATGACACAAAGCTCTACAGCCCCGGGAGGCTCTGGGCAGCCTGGGAAATTTGCCGGTTTTTTTTAAAGTGAAATTTGTCCCCAAGTAAATTTGGAACGAAGTTAAATTTTTTTCCCCAGTAATCCGGGAAGTGAACGAAACGAATTTCGGGAAATTCGCCCATCTCTACCCAAAATCCATCAAAAAACAGATTTTGGCGTCGAAATCCTTAAAAAACGTATTTTTAGGCGTTAGAAGCGAGATACCCTTTTTTACGCCAAAATATGTTCAAAAGGAAATTTTTGTGCCAAAATCCGTAAAAAAAAATTTTTCTGGCGCTAAAATCCCGTAAAAAAAAATATTTCTAGCCCAGAACGGTAACTTTTTTAGCCCAAAATATGTTTAAAAAAGGAAATTTTAAACAAACCCAAAAACCGCAAAAAAAAAGGATTCTTATGCCCAAAAACCATAAAAAAAGATTTTTTTCGAAAATCAAAGAAAATTTTGCCCAAAAAAACATTAGCGGGCCCAAAACATGATCATTTTTTTTACAAAAGCTACAAAAAAGGGCCCCATCCCAACCCCTTTTCTGCAGATTTTATCAGTATAACCTTTTTTAACACCCCCTATAGGGGGGGGCTTTGGGGCCCTGGGAGGGGTTTTTATTTAAAAAATTTCGGGGAAAAAACGCGCCAAAAAACACGTCCGTTTGCTTTCCCCTAGACTCCTGTATTAAAAATTTTTTTGCCCCGGGTCTGGGGGTTTTTTTTGAGCATGTTGTAAAATACGACCATTTAAAAAAAAAGAGCAGAAAAAAGAAGCTCAGTGCAGACAGCGGGGGGGATTTACATTTGGGGTCTATGGGGGGTGATTACAGCGTTTTTCCAGCGTTTTTAGAAAACGAAAAACGCTGAAAAAACGGACGTTTTTTTTTGTGCAGTGGGGGACAACCTAACATTAAATAAAAGACTCTTCCGCTGCTGGAAGCCAAAAAAAAAGGTTTAGAAAAAATAAATGTGAAATTTTAACCCCCTTTGGGCCCGGAAAAGATCATTAGGGTTTTTTAAGAACTTTTTTTGCGATAGATTTAAAAAAATTTTTTTTTTTTTTTATATTTTTTATTTCAAACATACAGGTCGGGCAGCAATGCACTGGTGCAAATCAATTTACCCCAAAATTTTTTGAAAGAGTTCAAAGGGCGAGGGCCCCCAGTGATGGGAAATTTATTTTCTAAAAGTTTTAAAAAAAAACTTTTTTAAAATTTATTAAGCCCTCATACTTTAACAGAGGGGTCAAATGGGGTTGAGGTGAAAATTTTAAAAAGGGTTGTCTCCCAAAAAAGGGAAACGCTGCTTTTTTTGTTTTAAGATCTTGCCAAAAAAAAAGTCACTTTTCAATGTGGTCCCCTTAACATGGGCCTACCCATTCCGGGGTATCCCCCCCTTGTATGGGGTGGGGATCATTCCCAGAACGCTAGAGCTACAGACCTGTTTGAAACTCTCCGATAGGCTGCCAGTGCTGGGTTTCTATAGCTACATACCTCTTGATCTCTCCCGATAGGCTTCCATGGGTGGTTCTTTTAGCTACAGACCTGGTTTTAATCTCTCAATATGGCCCGCCCGCATGGTTGCTATGCACAGACCTGTTTGATCTCCCTGATAGGGTGCCAGCAAATGGTTGCTAAAGCTACAAAACCTGTTGTATCTCTCCTGATAGGCCCGCCAGCACTGGGTTTCTATAGCTTTCAGACCTTTTTGTAAACTCTCCTGAAAGGCTTTCCAAACACTGGCTGCAAAAGCTACAGCCCCGTTCAATTCTCCTTATAGGGTGCCCCACTGGGTTTCTAAAGCTACAACCTGTTTTTAAAAACTCCTGTAGGTTTTCCATCACGGTCACAAAAAAACCACAGACCTGTTTTTTATTCCCCCTGATATGCTGGGCCCGCCTGGTTGCTATAGATTTCAGACCTGTTTGAAACTCCCTTTTTATAGGCGCAAGCCGGTTGCTATACTACAGACCTGTTCAAAACCTTTCCCGATAGGCTGCCAACAAATGGGTTTCTATAGCTAAAAGACCTGTTCAAAACTCTCCCAAAGGCTTCAGCACTGGGTTTCAAAAAGCTACAGACCTGTTTTTTATCTCTCCTGATAAGCTACCACACGGTTTCCCTAGCACAGACCAATTTAACTCCCTGATTTAAACCCACCAGCCTGGGGGCTATAGCTACAGACCTGTTCAATCTCTCCCGACAGGCTGCCCCGGGTGGGTTTCTATAGCTACAAACCTTTTTTTAATTTTCTCCTGAAGGCTGCCAAACAAATGGTTGCTATAACTACAACCTGTTTTAATTTCCCCCGATAGGCGGCCCGCACTGGGGTTTCTATTCTACAGCCTGGGGTTTTTTAAAAGGGAGCCTAGTAAAAAGCCAGTAAACACCGCCCCTGAAGGGAAATTCCCGGGTTTCCCGGGGCTGGCGCGCGGGGGGCAAGCTGTGAGAGCCCCCCCCTCCCTCCCGCTTATAAACCCCTAATTCGCCGTTTCGGCGGGGCAGACCGGCTACCCAAGACGCGGAGACCACCGCCCCAAAAACCGGGCACATTGGAAAGGGCAGGTATGTCCTCCGCAGCAGCAGTGGCCAGAGAGAGGACTCCCCCTTGCCGGCCCGCACACCTTGTGGTGAACCCAAGATGGCGGTGCGCCGCGCTCCGGCAGCAGAGGAGCGCGCCGATAGCGCTCACCACAGCAGCACCCTTAACCCCCTGGCCATGTCCCACAGCACCTCTCAGGAGCCTTCCCTGGGTGCCGCCACTGATTATAAGCTCCTGGCCTCGGAAGTGGCCAGACACATTGCCCCAGAAATACAGGCCACCATACAGGCCACCATAGAGACTGCACTACAGGCATCTCTCAGCAAGGTGTAGCACGATCTGCAGGCCCATGACTCAAGGCTGGAGGAACTGGAGCACAGGACCCAGCAGCTGGAGGATGAAAACGATAGGCTGCAGTCCAAACTTTCATCCTCGCACAAGAATCAGCAGGTCCTGCACGATCGCATAGAAGATTTGGAGAACCACTCCCGCAGGAGCAACCTGTGTATAGTGGGCCTGTCTGAGCGGGTTAAACAATCAGATCTCCAGGAACTATGCCAAACCGCTCTCCCAGCGGAACTGGGCATCACCCACAGCTGCTGAGTCGAACGGGCGCACCGTACCGGTCCAGAGCCCTCATCTGACATCTCTAGGAGTGTTCGCATAAAAAGCAGACCTCGCACAGTCATCATCAAGTATCTTGATCATATTGACAAGCTTGAAATTCTCAGGCGGTACCGCAAGTTGAAAACTCCACCAATATTGGTGGGACAAAAAGTACTGATCTTCGAGGATTTCTCAATGGATGTCTCGCGGCGTCGCCGTGCGTTTAGCAGCATTTGCTCCTTGCTGTTCAAAAGAAAGATACGCTTCCAGATTATGTATCCAGCCACGCTGAAGGGTCTTCTCCCTGACACGGCGCCAAAGTTCTACACTTCAGCCAAAGACGCAAAGGAAAAGATCTACAGCCCCTCATCGGATCAAGATCTCTATCCTCTCGCCAAGCCTCATATGAGGAGCCTAACCCCTCCTCACCATCCTCGCAGAGGGGTTCTCCCCGTAGTGAGAGACAATGCCCGGAACCTCGCCGACTACCCGTGACCCCTCGCCGCTCTCCCACCTGAGAGACTGCAGAGCATTGGCGGATCCAATGGGACTACACAGTACCAGGTGATCGTGAGTAGACCTATGTCCTTACTAGCAAAGTGACCTGGTCCTTAAAAGCGAAGGGACTGGCCTTATAGCCCAAGACTTTTCATGATATCATTGGACTGGCACCTGTTTAATGATTGATGCCACACTGTTGGACCCCCTGTTAAGGTCTGCCCCTCTCTTTCACCGGGAGACTTGCATCTTCTCACCTCCTTGGTTCATGGTTCCCTCCTCTTGACTGTACGAGTTTTGATGCTCGCCTGATGCACAGGGAGCCATAATCATCACTTTTTTCTGGCAGGAGGTAGGAGACTGATGTAAGCTGTCGCATCTCCCCTTTAGTGCTTGCCGCGTACCAGAAAAAAGTGAAGTCTCCTTACACAGAAAGAGAGTCTTGGAAAATAAGTCCTCGACTCTTCGTGTACTGTTATCTTACTAATGATTTATATAATTGTTATCGTTTAGTTTGTGCACTTTTAATTTGATTCCACATTTCTGAGGTCTTACATCTGAGATCGGCACCTTACTCAAATTATTCGTGAAATAGGATTAACCTGGTTGGTACTTATTAGGATTTTCCCCTGTAACACTACTTGAACCCTCCAGCTCAATATGAGAGTTATCACGTGGAACATTAAAGGGCTCCGTTCCCCTAATAAAAGAAATAGGGTCATCCGTCACCTAAAAAAGCTGCGCTCAGACATAGTTCTCCTGCAGAAGACCCACCTGAAATGCGAGGATTTCCATCGCATGCGTAAGTGGGTGGGCCACGTGTTTGGCTCATCAGCGGTGGGAGGAAAGGCGGTTGTCCTCACCCTAGTGCATAAAATAAGATAAGCAAATAAGATTCAGGATCACTCCGATTGTTCATGGATAGTGGGAGGTGATATGAATGTCGTCGCTGACGAGGTACTTGATAGGAAAAGGAATGCTGAGTCTTCCCCCCCCCCCCCTGTCCGCACACCCCCTGGGGACCAAATCTGGAGCCCTAGAGTTGTTCATGGACACTACTGGAACCCGAGATAGCTGGAGAGACCTGCACCTTGACTGTAAAGAATACTCATTCTACTCCCACTCACAGAAATAGTGGTCACGATTAGACTATATGCTCCTCTCTCCTGACCTTCACAGATGCCTGGTAGCCTCTGAGATTTTAGATATGCTTATCTCGGACCATTCGCCTGTGGTACTCGAGATCGAGGATGTCTTCCCCAAAGGCACAGATTTTATATGGAGGTTCCCATCTTATGTGGCAAAGACAGAGGCATTTTCTGAGCTCTTAAAGAGATGGTGGCTGGAATTTGCGTCCACCAATGCCGAACACTCGGGGGATGCCTCTCTCTTCTGGGCCACGGCCAAATCAGTCCTCCAAGGCCGAATAATAGCTCATACTTCCGCCTATAGACGTAAACTTAACGAGGACTATAATGCAGCAACTGAGCGGACAAGGACGGCATATAAAAAAATTTCTCACAGACCCCTCCGCAGAAACCAAAAAAGATTGGGAGAGCGCCAAGAGGATGTTTGACCTGTGGCTGGGTCGCAAGGAAGAAATTCAATGCTCCCATATGTTTCATTATGGAAACAAGGCAGGGAGGATATTGGCCAGGCTCCCTAGAGGCTCCTTTTGCCCATTACACATCCCTTCCCTCCGTTACTCGCAGGGGCAGGTCACTTCTGACCCTCGCCAGATAAATGACTCTTTCAAAGTGTTCTATGAACGTCTTTACTCTGTGGACTCAACGCCTGCTCAGGATACTGTGGATGACGGCCTCCGTCTCCATCCCTAAACTATCCTCCAGCCAACTAGAATCCCTTAACGCAGAAATCACTCCTCAAGAGGTTCAGCTAGCCAAACGCCAATTAGCCACGGAAAAAGCCCCAGGCCCTGCCGGGTTTTCAGGAGAGTTATACAAAATTCTGATCGAACCCCTCACCCCTCTGTTAACCGAATACTTTAATCAGATACTAGCAGGAGACGAGATCCGACCGGAATCTAAAAACGTGTATATAAAAGTAATCCCCAAGAAAGGGAAAGACCCCCTATCACCGTCCTCCTATCGACCGATATCCTTAATTGACACTGACCAAAAGCTTCTTTCCAGTGGGGAACCTGCGCAAGGTGCTGGCGGTGCTGGAGAGTGTGGGGCGCACCTCCCCTCCCACCGGACACCCAGTCATGATCGCAATTGATGCAGGAAAAGCATTTGACAATGTCCGGTGGGAGTGGTTGTGGCAAGTGCTGGATCGCATGGGACTAACAGCCAACTTTGAAACTTTCCTCTCTGCCATATACCACAATCCGACCGCCCAGGGGCATACCCAGGGCTTTCTATCCCAGAGATTCCCCCTTCACAAGGACACTCGACAAGGATGCCCCCTCTCCCCTCTTTTATTTGATATAGCGCTGGAGCCCCTTGCAAGATATCTAGAATATTCTGATTTGTTCACTGGGATAGATGTAGGCAATAACCAAGTCAAACTGGCCCTGTTTGCTGACGATCTGCTCCTCTTCTTGTCAGATCCATTAAGACATCTCCCGGGGATATTCTCCTTTTTGGAAAATTTTGGAAAATACTCTGGCTACAGAATCAATGCCTCTAAGAGCGAGATTCTGGAACTGGGTTCTCCTCTCCAGAGATCGGTATGGCAGAAATTGGGTTTGGACATCCTCCCAGTGAACTCCCACATCACCTACCTTGGCATTAAAATAGGTAAGACCCCTAGTACCATCTATAACCTAAACTTCCCCCCACTGATTAAAAGCATAGCTGGTGACTTGCACAGATGGCAGGGCCTCTCTCTCTCTCTCTCTCTCGGGAAGATGTCATGCAATCAAAATGATTTGCTTTCCTAAGCTGTTATATCCCCTTCAAACCCTCCCTCTATTATTACGACATGATGATATCAATGAACTCCATTCATCTTTCACCCACTTCATTTGGGCAGGCAGGAAACCTCGAATAGCGCTCAGAAAACTTATGCTCCTGGTGGCCATGGGCGGGCTCAATCTCCCCAATGTCCGATTTTACAACTTGGCGTGTCTTGGAGTGGATCGGGGAAATGAGCCGCTACTCAAACATATCCACAAACCACTGAAGCTCCATTTTCTAATGTACATCAAGTTGCCCCTGTGGGGCCTCCCTGAAATTCCCCATGGCAGAACTAACCCTATGTTTAGGTTGTGGAGGGAAAGGGGGATTGAGTATGCAGACCATCTAATACACATGGAGGAAAAGCGCTGGATGACCAACTTTGAACTGAGAGAGAAATTTCAGCTCCCGCCGACCTATGTTTTCCCGGCCATGCAAGTTCTTTCTTTCTGTAAGTCTCGGCTCAGGAACCTTACCAGACTTTGCACCGCCAATAGCTTTGACTTTCTTATGAAATGCCGCGGCTCGTCCTTTTCCCTATCACACATCTATGCCATTTTGAGGGGGTGGAGCTGGGAATCAGGTGAGGGCCTCCCCTTCTCGAAATGGGAACGCACACTCGCAGATCCAGATATAGCGGGAAAAATTCTGATGGGACTCCGCAAAGTCCGAAAGGAAGTGATCTGTGAACAATGGAGGGTAACTCACTTTAAAATAATCCATGGTCCCTACTATGGATTCAACCTCCCCCCCCCTCGCAGAGGTTTCCAGAGCGGAGCCAAGTATGCCCTAAATGCCAACTGTCTTCCACGACCATGTGGCATGGGTTTTGGCCCTGCCCATCCACTCATGTCTTTTGGGACACATTCATTGATTATGTCCAAAATCATTGGTACATCACCTTAGCCAAACACCATGACCTTTTGATTTTCCACTACACGAGACCCCCAGATGGGCCTGGTGATGGCCCTGTGTCTGTACCGAGCACAGTACATATAGCAATCCTGATTGCAAAACGCTGCCTCTTGCTATATTGGCTGAAGTCTCAGACTCTGCCGATATCGTTGGTGGTAGATAACGTGAAACAATACCTAGTAGCTGATAGGCTCGAGACAGAAAGGCAGAAAGAGCTCCGTACTGGAAACTTCTTTAAAAAGTGGAAAACGTTTATCCTTTCACACCTTCCTAAAGAGGAAATAGCTCAACTCATGATCCCATTTCGATACACAGCTTGGTACGCGACAAAAGCTCTTATGGGATCCCTAGGTGCCATGGATTGGCACACCCCCCTTTCCACTGGTCCCGAGAATGCACCCGAAGCTTGTCCGAGTCCCGCTAGCCTTTCTCCCCCACCCTGACTCCTTCTCACTTGAGACCACGGGAGTCACAGTTTCGCCCAACTACTGTACGAAGGCTGGGTTGGCCCACTGCAAAACTGTAAACTGATGCCTCCTTCATAGTTCACCGCGAACATATGACCTAATTTTTCTTCCCGATTTTCCTCGATGTTTTTTTAAACACATCACATTATTATTATTATTATTATTATTATTATTACTACTATTATTATTACTACTATTATTATTACTATCATTACCATTGGAAGGGAAGATCTCTCCTTAAGGAGAGCACCGAACGAACGGCTTGTAGAGTTTTTGTTTTGCCTTTTCACCCTCTACTTAGCATCTGCATATCACAAGGCATTATGGGAAAGGGGCTGAGAAACCCACAGCGCCCTCTGTGGTTGTAACAAATCCTCAATTTGATTTGACCCACCCAGTCTTGAGAAAGCAAAAAGGTTTTTTTAGCCAAGCCAGTATCTCTCATCTACAGACACGCTGTTTCGGGATTTTTGTCCCTCTTCAGTGCAGAGTAGAGAAGATACTGGCTGGCTGTGTGGGAGGCATCGGGTAGCTCAGGAAGGGAAGATCTCTCCTTTCCCATAATGCCTTGGGATATGCAGATGCTAAGTAGAGGGCAAAAAGGCAAAACAAAAACTCTACAAGCGTTTGTTCGGTGCTTTCCTTAAGGAGAGATCTTCCCTTCCTGAGTACCGATGCCTCCCACACAGCCAGCCGTTCTTCTCTACTCTGCACTGAAGAGGGACAAAAATCCCGAAAACAGCGTTGTTCTGAGATGAGAGATACTGGCGGCTAAAAAATCCTTTTTGCTTTCTAAGACTCGGTGGGTCAAAAGCAAATTGAGGATTTGTTACAACAACGAGGGCGCTGGGGGGCTTCTCAGCCCCTTTCCCATAATGCCTTATGATATTACCATTGTCATAATAGTTATTATTCTTTTATCGTTATTGTTGTTACTATTCTTTTGTTTTATTTTCTTTTGTGCTATCTTCCTTCAATGTGTCTGCAAAGCTGCAGGAATGACACCATTCCCCCATTGTACAGATGTTGGCTTAACCTTCATAACTACAATCTGTATTTGACTGTTTCTCACCATTCTGTATGATGATTGTTTATCGCATTCCTGCTCGCGCTGATCTTACTGTTGTTATATGCTTCTTTTTTCAAAAATTAATAAAATGTGTTTTTTAAAAAAAAAAAAACAGGGCCCCTTAAATTTCAAAGTGAAAAAAAAGAAAACAGGACTGGGTGGGATGAATCATGTAGTGAGAGGGCCCCTTTTGGGGGTTTGCCCCCTTTTCACTGTTTTTTCTAAGTATATTCTTTGGATAGGCCAAAAATGTATGGTACGCCCTGGCCCAAATTTGGGCCCTCGTTCTATTTTTGGGGTTGCTTTCCCTTTGAAAAATTTTTGGAGAGTGGGAACATACTACATCGGCCTACTTTTCCATTTTTTTCGGGGGGAGTTTCGAGAACGGGGAGTGGGGGTGCACTCAACCCCCCCACTGAAACAAATGTAGGATTTCCTTACTGGGTAGTTTTACCCCTTTTTGTAAAAATATAATGCACTAAAATGGGGATTTTTTTTTTCCCCAAGGGACTCAACTTCAGGGGAAACATCCCTTTATAATAATGCCCCGGCCCCTTCCAAAATACTGGGATGAATACTCTTCCCCCCAAAAAAATATACAACAATATTTTTTAGGGGAAAAAATTTTCCCCGGGGCCGGGGCGGAAACAAAAAAAAGGGAAAAAGGAAAAAATTAAACCGGCCAGGGAGCCGGCGGGGGAAAAGGGAGCCCGGTTTTAAAATTTTTTTATGGAAACAAAACATTATCAGAGGGGGCCCTTTGGTTGTTTTTCTAGGGGAAATTTAATTTTTCCCCCTAAAAAATTCATTTTGATTGAATACATTTTGGAAAAGTTAATCGTTTCCCAAGATTATTGACTTTTAAAAAAAACATTTTTATATGAAATTTTGAACATAAATATAGAAACTCAGAATCCATTTGGGGTAATCAATTTTTGCATCATGATATCGAAAATTAACAGGTTGCCCCACTTAGCTTTGGGAATCAGAACCTTGTCGATTTTGGGAATCTTTGGGGTTTGAAAGCCTTTGGTTTCCCTTTGGGAACCCAATGAAAAATAAATCCCAACCCCCTCTTTTTCTCCCCCTTTAAAATTTCCCGCCCTTTAATTTTAGATACCTTCCGGGAAACTTATTAAAAAAATTGATTCAGTGCATTACTAAACTACAAAAACATAAAAAATAATTTAAACACCCAAGAAAGGAGGGCATTACAAAAAACTTAAAACGGGAAAAAAAACTTTCGTAGTGAAAATGGGGGGAAAAATTTTTAGCGTGGTTGTCCTTGATTCTGGTCAAATGAAAAATTTTTAATTTTGGGAAAATTTTGGGAGATGAAACACACTTATAGACAGTCCCCCACAGGACCCGTTCCAAAATCGCTTTAAAAAAAAAACTTTGGGAAAGGGAAAGGGGTTGCGGTGGGTCCTTTAAAAAGGATTTGGCCCAGAAACTTTTTTGGGGGAGGCCCCTAAAAATCCGATTACAAAAGGGGTTATTTCCACCCCCCTTTTGGGGAAAATCGTATGGTTTGGGGTTTTTTAGTAAAAAGAATTGGAGCAGGGGTGGAACAGCCCTTTTTGGCAGCCCCTTACCCCAAAAAACTACCGGGAAATTTTTAAACGTGACAGAAAAAAGGGTCATTTTTTTCAGGGGAAAAAGATTAAATTGGAAAAAATTTTTTCAAAGGGCTGTCTGTGTTTGTCACGGTTTTATCCTATCCATTTTAAACATGTTTTAAACCCTTTAGTTTCTCAAAAAAAAAATTTGGGAAAAATTTTCAGTTATTATCGGGATTTATTAAAGGGAAAATATAAAATTTTGTATGGTTTTTTTTTAAACAAAATAATTTTTTTTTTTTAAAAAACCAATTTTTTTACAATTTTGGGGAGTTTCGAGGGAGCCAAGTTCCCCCTTTTCCCTATTTAAATTTTAAAACTTTGGGTTTTTGGGGGGAAGGTTTTGTTTCTGCTTTTCAACTCTAACCTTTTTCCCCCCATATCGGGTTTGGTATGGCCCTTTTTTGGGGACGACCCCCTCCTGAAATGGGGGGCCCCCCCCGGGGATACCCCCGGGCTTTATTGGTTAAAATCAAAAAAAACCTTTTGAACCCTAAAATTTTTAAAACATCAGTTTGGGAAAACAAAAATTGTTTTTCTGGATACAGTTTAGAGGGATTTTCCCTATCAAAACATTTCTGTTAAACCATACAGAAAGGGCCCCCCTCACAAAATTCCATATTATGAAACACATCCCAAATCCCAAAACATGTTAACAGAATTTTCCCTACGGGGCCAAAATTTTTTACTAAAAAAAGGAACGGAAGCAAACAACGGGAAAATTCAAAATACAACAGGGGGTAAAATTTTAAAAAAATTTGAAAAATTCACGGGGGAAAATTCAGAGAAAATATTAAATGATAGCAAAAACAAGGTGGAAAAAATCTCTAGAACAAAAATTAATAAGGGGAAAAAAAAAAACCAAAGAGTTTTTTTTCTTTAAAAAAAGGAAAATCCCAGGAATCAGCGTTTTCTGAAATTTTAAAGGGACCCCCTTCTGGCACCAAAAACCCATGCCACTTTAAAAAGGGCACTCAAATCACCTTTCTTCCCCTTTTAGGATCTGGGTTTGAACTGCGGGAATTGTCTTGCCTTTCCAAACATGCAAAAAGCACTGATTGCCCCCATGTGATTGGCTATTCGAAAAAAAGTTTTAACAAACATTTTGGACAGGTGTCCCTAATAAAGGGGGCCTAAAGTATTCCCACCCAAGGGGAAAAAAATCATTTCAAGGTTTTTATTTTAGCACTACATAACTCCCCCAATATCCCCGGGAATTGGGGAAATTTTTAAAAAAAAATTTTTTCCACTATGCCTTTTGCGCCAAAGATTCGGGAATAGGCAGAGGGGTTTTTAGATTTGTACCAAAAGAGCCCCAAAATATAGGATCAAAATATCCACAAGCTTATACAGTAATGGGGGAAACCCAAAAAAAAAAAAAATTGGTTACAGTGAAAGGGGACCCTAAAATTTGCGGCGGAAAAACCTGTCTAACTTGGGGTTACATGGAAAGGGGGACACTTTTTAGTTTTTTTTGTCCCAATAAAAAAAAACCCAAAACCCAACATTATTAAATTGCAACAGCAATATTTTGGGTACTTAATTGCTTTGTAACCCCCTTCCAAATTACAATATTTTCGGGTGAAACAACTAAAAAAAAACTTAAAACTGGGAATTAACAGAAATTTTCCTGAGCACAAAAAGACATATTGGCCAGGGCCCCCCTTTAAAAGGGGGAAAAGTACGGGGGTTTTACTTTTCGTTACGGGCCCAGGGGAAAAAAGGGGGGCCCCGCTGCAAGCGGGTTGGGGGGGGTTGTGGGGGGGGGCCGGGGGGGGGGCCCGCTTCACTGTAGGGGGCCCCTTTGAAATTTTTTGAGGGGCGGCCCTGCAAAAGGCGACTTAAATGCCCTGCTTTTTTTCAAACTTTTTTAGGGCCCCTTTCCCACGCCACAGGGGGTTTGGGGCCGGAAAATTTTCCCTTTTTTCGGCCGTCCCCAGGGTGGGGGGGGGGGGGGGAAACTTTCTTTTCCCCGCGATAAAGCGGAAAAAGCCCTCCCCCCCCCCAAATTGAGAAGACATTTTTTCCTTGGGGAAACCCGGGGAAAAAAGGGATTGGCTTTTAAATTTTTTTGCCGCCGGCGGAAAAAAACCTTCCGCCCCAAAAAACCGTGCAGTGGGGACTGCCTGAACGGGTTTTCCCATAGAGCACAATTCCCTCATTTTGGGTGGGTTCTAAAAAAACCGAAAAAACCGGGTTTAAAAAAAACCCCGGCCAAAAAACCCTTGCCGTGGGGACATGCCCTTTTTGGGAAATAAACGCTGGAATACCCACCCAACTTAGTGTCAGGGTATTGAGAGGAAAAATTCCCATCAAAGGGGAAAAAAATTTTTAAAGGGAAAATAAAAGCTAAAAACCCGGGGCAAAGATGGATCTTTTTTACTGGGAAAAGAAAACCACAGGGGGCTTAATTTAAAATTTATGACTTTTTATTTTCATTATCAAAATTTCCTTTTCTTCTGCCCCAAAAAATAATTTTAACAAAAATTTGTAAATATAACATACAATTATAAAAAAATTCTTCAGGCCTACCCTCATTACAAAATCTTTTTCTTTTTTTTTATTTTTTATTACGTGTTGTTTTTGTTGCTATTGTTTTATGTAAAAATGGGACGGTTTCTAGTGAGCAAGGGATTAAAAATGAAGGGTTTACTGATTTTTCCCAACTTGACTTGGGGACCCCCAAAAATTAAAACCCCCTTTTTGGGAAATAGGGGCAAAAAAAAATTTTGAAAAAAGGGGTTGGCTTTAAAACCAAAACGCGTCTTCTGCCCCGACCTAGCTTTTCCCTTGGCTTTCCCCTGATGGGGGGTTGGTGTTTTAATTTGTACCCTTGTAAAATATTTTTAAATGGAAATTGAAAAAAAAGTATAAATTTTTTAAACATACTTCCCACAAGCCTTTCCTTTCCCAATCCCTTTTTTTGATGCGGGGCCTCTTGCAATATATCTTAAACAACAAAAATTAAGCAGTGAAATTATTTTCGGGCCAACCCAAGTGTTTGCTTGTTTAAAACCCCCTTAGGGGGAAAAAATAATGGGTAATAATTTTTAAAAATAATAAAATTTAAAAGGCTTTTCTTTTTATTTGTTATGGGCTACAACTGTTTTTAAACATTTTGAAATTTCATTTTTATTAAAATTACTTACCTTCTCCGGGCAAACCATTTTAAAACCCCCTTTCCCTACCCCTCTACCTCCTGCAAACCTGGGAGTTCATTGTTCAAGGCCTCATAAATGTTTTGTCATTACTCAGTGGATGTGCTTTGAAGCCAGGCTCAGTTCAGGAACACTTCTTTGTGGTGGGTATGACCTGAGCTGAGCTGATCTAGCTGCATTCATTCTTTCCAGCCTGCAGTTTGCAAGTGAATAGAAGTAATAGCATTAGAATGATTACCGGGGAGGGAAAACTATTTATTTATCTCTGAGTCCTGCTGGCAGCACTTACTAACTAAGGGGAGGGCACATTGCGAGCGGGGTTTTTTGACTCGGTCATGAATATGGGATGCGCTCGTTTCAGTTTACATTGACTCACTTGCATGACAGCAAGTGTTATAGACGGAACCACAAAGGGGCTCATATCCTAGTGGGGGGGTCATATCAGTGTATTGAATGACAAATGCCAGAGAAACAAATCACAAACTGACATCCTGCAGTCCAGTGAATTCTTTTTGTCTTTATAGTGCAGCATAATCTTTCCTAGCTAGCCGTATGCAAACATTCCATAGGCAACATGTGACATACTTCCACTCTCTCTATTAGTTGCCCTTATCAGTAATAGTTATAGTTTTATTACCACCCTCTGTTTGTCCTAAATTCTGAGCGTCTGCGCCATATTGGCTCTTAAAGTTATCTTCTTTCAACTGATGGTCTGTAAAAAGGTGTCTCATTACCAAGGTGCCACACAAGAAACTTCTCATGATGGGTAAAACCGGCGAGCTGTCTCAAGACTTTCACAAGCTTATTGTTGCAAAACATACTGATGGCATTAGTTGCAGAAGAATTGTAAACTACTGAAAGTGCCATAAAGCTGTCACATAGTGAGTAACAGCACAAGATGTCTAAGTTCTTCTGTTCCTCCCGAAGTTTCCATCGACTTCCTTGGTATAGACCAGCAGTGCTGCACTAACTCGTGTGTCTGCCACTACTACAATAAAACCCCCTTTTCTGCCGGTTACTGTACTTTGCTGCACGAAACACCCCTCATAGTAGCAATCAGATGCTGGTGGATTTAGTGCAGCAAAGTATAATAGCAGGCAGATAAAGAGGTGGTTTTAGTGCAGCACAGTCCAGTAGCATACTTTATGTGCTGCACTTACACCCCCTCATCACCTGCCTGCTACCAGGGCCGCCATCAGAAATTTCAGGGCCCCCTACAGCTGAAGCATCTGGGCCCACAACCCCATCAACCCAGCTTGCAGTGGAGGCCCCTTGTTTCACCAGGCCCCATACAACAGTACCCCCTGTACTGCCTTAATGGCGGCCCTGCCTGCTACTTTACTATCACTGAGCTGCTGCTAAGGGGAATTTATTGCAGCACAGTAAATATATTAGCAGGACTTATGAGGGGATTTAGTGGGAGTACCTTATACTATCCTGTACAAACAGTATAAAATTTTACTTTGTTGCACTAATCCTCATCATCATCTGCCTGCTACTACATATATTACTTTATTGTGCTGCACCAAATTTCTCCTCAGTTAACCTCCTATCCCTTGGCCTGTTGATAACTACATTGTTGCACTACCCACTCCTCTCCATCCACCTTTTCATGCAGATATGCATGAAAACTGAATGTTTTTCACAGTGTAAAAAGTAAGGTTTTTAAAACTATAGACAAAAAAACTGCAATAAAAAATAAACATAATTGTTTTTTCTCCATCCATAAAAGTCCAAACTACCAAAATATTACCAACACCATAAGAAAGAAAAATACAATATGACGGTATTATTCATTCACTATGTGGTCGTGTTGTGGTATTCAAGTCATATATGGTGGTGATATTTGGTCAAGGTGTGGTGGTATTATTCAGCTCTAATTTTACAGTATTCAGCTATACATTAGTATTGAAGAATAGTGTTCAAGTGATTGTGACCAGTTGTGGTCAAGTACTCTAAGGGCTTGACCCCACAGGACAGGTTTGCAGCCGGTTTTTCAGACAGTTTTTAGTTTTTAAAACCGTCTGCAAACCGGCTGACAAACTTTAAAATGGACATCTTTGGAGAACCTGTGCAGAACTGACCGGTATTTGTCCTGTGCCGTGGGGACGCGGCCTAAAGGGACTAAAACTGCACGTAAAAAAAAAAGGTTTAATAAAACACCTTTTGTTGTCGCTATTTATCAATAAAAAAATAATACACAAACATATAAACAAAACTAAACTCCAAAATCCAGAATTTGTTGGAAAGAAACAACAAATAATTTTATTTTATATGTATATTTTTTATTCCTATGAGGGTTTGTGGAGGTAGGCCCCGTGCACTGCCTTGCCCTGCCGGGCCCTACTGCATACGCTCACCACACACGACCTCCCATGCTGAAACAAAGAGACCGTTCCAAGTGTTTTTTAACACCCTTAAGCCTGAAAGAAGTTAATGACCGGCACATATTTTAGTTTTTGCCTCCTTGCTTTCAACTAATTGTAACTTTTTTACATTTTTTTTCAATGACGCAGTTGATAGCTGCCTACCTCGTTTTAATCGAACGAGTTGATACTTTTATGGGAAATATTTGAGAGTTCACTTATAAATACTTACAGACTTTTTTTATTTAATTTTTTTACTTTTTGTATTTTTTTTAATTTTTTATACACCATTCACAATTATTATACACCATTTATATTCACAATTATTTTTTATTAAATATTCATTTTCATTTTATTATTTAATTATCTTTTAATTCATTTTTACACTTTTATGTTTTTTTTTACTTTTTTTTTTTTTTTTTTTTTAAATCCCATGAAGGAGAACTGTTTTTATATATAGAATATATTTTATTTAACACTTAAAATTAATGTATTAGCATATTCATATATGCTAATACATTATTATCTGTGTCAGTCCGACACAGGCATTAGTCAGGGCACACACAGTCTGATGCGAGGGATCACTGTCTTGTAACACAGACAGCTCTGGGCCACTCTAGGTCCCCCAGCTGACTGTGCAGATTCCGTTCCCAGGACTCTGTCGGGTGACCGGCGTATCCGATCACCCGACATAGCAGGAAACTTCTTTGATTGTGCTGCAGTGACGATCCACCCGCAATCAAAGAGGTTTAAAGCACCAGGAGCGGGGCATTCCCATGCTCGCAGGACCTGCCTTGATCCGGGCTTAGATTAGCACAGCCCCGATCCCAGCGCTTCTAGCGGAGCCGGCACTGCACCTCAAACCCGCCCCGAGTCTGAAGCTACACCAAAAAGCACGTCGCTTGTAGACCAACAACCCCGCAACAGCCGATCGTCAAAAGTCGGAGGCGGTCTATTAAGGGGATGTAAAGTTTTGCTCAACACGCAACATTTAGACAACCTGTAAATACTGGTACATATATCTGGTCAGTGAGACCAAATATATCTTGGATGCCAGTTTTCTGGAGTGATGTGAGACAAAAATAAACTGTTAGTAGGAAGGCGGTACCTGAAAAATAAAAATAAAAAAAAAGTTTTTCCGGAAAAATTGGGTGGGGGGAGAAGGTTTTAGATCGCATGTTGGAAGAGCCTACCGCACCGAAACCGCTGAGAAGCACGGAACCCCCGGCCCGGTACCTAGCACCCTAAATTGTAAAAGCGGTCCCAGCAGCAGTAAGAAGATAGGGCACCTTATTACCCCCCCTTGCTGCGTACGCCGCTTAGCCCGCTTCCTTCTCCGCGCCCGCCACGTGGGATGCTTCAGGACCGAATCCGGCGGCCATTACCCTCCCTGCCTCCCACACTACAAAGGACCGGAGCTGCAGCGTCCGAGCAGCTGGAAGTAAGAAGGAGGCAGCGCTGTGTAGCCACTCACCAGGGCCCTCATAGCAGCCAGAACACACAGGCATCCTTGTCAGCCCAAGGGAACAGCACATCAACCGTAGCATGTACCGCCTCAGCGAGTCGCCCCCTCCCCCTCCCTGTTTGTTCCTACGAGCAAGTAATCTCTGGACACTTGCCCTCTCAGCATTATACAGCACTATGGGCAGCTAAAGCACCTGCACCCACTCAGACAGGCACCCAAGCCAACAGCCCACCGACACAAACCACACCACTGGGCTCCCCCTCTGCAGATAGAGGAACACCAGCCTGACTTTGGGTCTACCTCGATCAATCTCCCCTAACAGACCTGATAGTGTACACCCCATCATGGGTGGGAGCGCCTGCTGCTCTTCTGCTCCTCATATCCACATGGGGAAGCAGCCAACGGGGGTTGGCAGCTGCGCAGCACATCCCCCACTAAGGAAGACTTGAAGCTGAGCCTGGTTTCAGAAATAAAACCTGCCTGCAGAATGAGAATTCAGCATCAACAGGACATAAACAGATTGCCCTCAGAGTGGATATGTTAGAGGAGGATCACGACAATACCCCGCATGTGTCGCGCAATGCATCCTGCAATTTAGCATCAAATCTCCCAGTTTACCGGTATTGCCCGCCACCGTGGAAGATCTTTACTATCGGGGTCGCAGATGGTAATATGTCGTATCAGAGTGCCTCCAGAGGCCCAGGTGACGAAGTGGGAGGGGGGGGGGGGAAAGTTACACCCCGTTCTAGACTCCCACTACAATCAAATTATGAGACTTTCCCCTCCTCGGTCCATAGCTGGATAGGGCCCACAGAGCGCTAAGGAGCCTAAGTCCATACATCGTCCCAGACGGACATTATATGTTGCAATCACGGATTACACAGAAAAGGAGGCGATCATGGATACAAGCTAGAAGCTGCGCCATAATACAGTTCCAGGTCAGCATCCAGTTTATTTCAGTGACTTATAGCCTGAGCTCCCTGCCTTCAAAAGCGCCGTCACCTAATCCGCTCCTACACCCGATCCTACACAGAGGAGAACACATTCCATAATAGATGTCTTTCCCCTTTGCTCTGAATTCGGGCGTTTGATGGTACGCTCAGCAACTCTTAAACACAGCACACCTTCCTGGCTTTTGCAAATCGCTACAGATCCGTTCCGATATAGAGGTATGGGAAATGACTGGTGTTGCCCACCAGCCACCCCGGCCACCTTGTGGCTCTCTTGTCTTCGTCTGCCAAAGGCACTCACCTAGGTGTCCCCTCCAGCCCCACAAAGCCATGCGCTAGTCCACCGCGCTTAAGACGGGTCTTGTCCCACGGCCTGGCCCAATAGTTACATCTGCTTGGCTGTTCCCCACTAGCAACCATCATATCACAAGTGAATCATCCTCCCATATTCGCATGCTGGTTCACTAATTGTTGCTACTGCATGTGTCTAGCGGTTAAGCGGTAACTGTTCCTATATTGATTTTTGTGGTTTCTGTCATTACATTATATCTCCTTTTTTTGGATAAGTCACCTGCGTGAAACTCTCCATGTTTGCGCCGCTACTGGGCCGTTACTTTTTTCTCCTTTCGCTACGATGGGGTGATCCCTGCTGTGGTACTCAGTGGTTTGGGCCCACTTCGGGAGATCTCCTCAGTCCCTGTAATTAACAACCTCCGAGCCTCGCAAGACCAAACCAGAGACGCCACTCCATCTTGGGTTCTTCCCGCCCCCCCCTCCCCTTTTTTTTTTTTTTTTTACTGAGCTGCTTAGCAGCTCTCTTTTTTCTATGTTTTGCCATTTTTGATTACTGGTTTGAGATTTAGCCTTGTTCTCTCTTGTTTATAATTTGTGGTGTCTTTTCTTCCCGCCCCCTGTGTGTGACTGCCACCCCCCCCCACTCCTTCCCCTTCTCGGCCATATCTGGCAGCTCATTTATCTAGTACTTGCTGTCCCAACCACGTCGAGTGCCGCATCCTTTAGATAAACATTATGGATAGTGTCTGACCAAACGTAAGGCCTGAATACTAATGTGAATAGGCGATTACGCTCCAGAAGTGCAAATACCTGAAAGCGGATATTGATTTGCTTCATCGACCCACTACAATTCACGGGATCCTTTAACTTTGCAAAGCGCTTACTAATCAACACGGGCTTTTCTACTGCGTTTAATGAACTGAAAGAAGCTGGAGTGCAATTATTTATAGCCAACTCATCCGCCGTTGCAGGTCACGACATATCATATTGATCCTGTGCGTGGGCAGTATAATTTATTCTCACAGGCCACTATTGTACGGCAAACCTGTTGTGCTTATGCAATATCTATGCCCTAGACACCTCACAGGTGTCCTTTTGAACAGGTTCCTTGCAAACTATTTCTAAATTCCCACCCTCCCCCTACTTTGGTTATGTGACGTATCAGACATGACCTAGCTCAACATCCAATGGATAGGGGCCGCACTCAGAAATCCCCCAGCCCAGAAGTAGTTGTCTAGGCCTTCCGAATGCATTAGAGCACACTCCCTTTAGATCTGTTATGAGAGTAGGGCACCCACAAGACAGGAAATTTCACCTTTTACTACAACCCCATAATCCCACTCCAGACTAGACTCCTTGTTTGCAAACATTCTAACGTCTCGACTCTAAAGGCTCCATATGAGCCATCACATGAGTCGGATCATGCCCCGGTCATGGCGAGCTTGACTACCAGGAATCCCCTTTGCGTTCATGCCATTGGAGATTAAAATAAGCTCTACGTCAAAAACCTGGCAACATAGCAAAAGTTGCAAGACGCGCTTTGGCCTCCGTATTTTGATCTCAATACAGGCACGTAATCCTCTCACTCGTCCCCTTTGGTGAGGCTCATAAAAGCGTGTATTCCGGTCAGATGCACTGCATTAGCTCTAGACTCAGAAAAAGATAGCAAGAAGAGCTCTGACTCTCCGCACCCTCCTCAGGGATCTCGAGAAAAATGAAACCTATGCGTCAGTGTAACACCCTGCGTCGATATAGTGGCAACTCGGCAGGACCTAAAGGACTTAGCTACGCGTAGGTGTAGATAAACTGTTGTATACACATAGCAGAGCGGATATTATACCCTTGCAATAAGCCCCATACGATTTTGGCTAGGCAGGCAAAAAGAGAAGAGAATTTTTTTTGCGTGTAAATCCACGGCCATCCGCGCCGCTCGTGACCATACAGGACATTGCTTATACCTCATAAACGAGGCCGTACACTCAATCTTCCTAGATTACTTTTCAAAATGTACTCTCTCCACCAAATTGCCCTCCAAATGTCAGGCTCAATATCAAATTAAGGACTTCCTGCAAAAATGCCCCCTCCTTCACCCCTCCATCCTGAGCCATGCCTTCCAATGCCCTATTGATAAGGAGGAACTAACGATGTCCTGAAACAACTCCCCTTCAGGAAGGGCCCCTGCCCAGATGGCCTTCCTATATAGTAATTAACAAGTGTATTCCGAAACTCCTTGCTCCCTCACAACCCAATGTTTAATTCCTTTTTGTGGGTTCCCCTCTACCAGAATCTATGACCCTCACCCACATCGTCCCTCATCCATAACCCGGAAAAGACCCTGCAACAGTGCCATTACCGGCATATAGCACTTCTAATTCAAGATTCTAAAAATTTACACAGAAATCCTGGCTAATTGGCTAAATCAATGCTCCCTTCTCTCATTCTCACAGAGACCAGGTGGGAATTTGTCCCATTAACAGGGGGGAGACAACACTAGGCGACCAGATTGACCTAATAAAATTGCGAACTACACCAAAAATCAACAGCAACAATCAGTACCTTGATGCAGACAAGGCCTTTGATAGGCTAAACTGCCTTGTCATGTTTGAACCTTGTCGGCAATCTGCTTCTGGCGCCTTCTTACCGCGATTCGAGGCCTTATATGCTACGACCTCCGCCAATGATTAAAATACCTCTATTAGCACTCCAAAATTCGGGATAAAGAACGAAAAACGAGACAGGGTATCCTTTCCCCTTCTCCAATTTGGCCCTGTCGATAGGAGTCCCCCCACTGCGTGCAGCTAGTCAGGGCCAAGCCGGATATTAGGGGATAGGTATAGGGATAAGGAATTCAAACTTCCTTAGTTACGCGGACGACATCCGCCTAACTCTTACGGCCCCACAACTCTAGCCTCCCCAACATCCACTCCGCTAAGAACTTTTGGATAGTGTCCGGCTATAAAGTCAATTCCTCTAAATCGAAGCCCTCCCCAATGTAATTTACCACCGACAATATCTAGGACTCCCTTAAAAGCAACTGTTTCATACACTTGAAGAACATTTCGCTTAATACTTGGAATCTCCAAATAAACAAATCATAATGAACACTAATAAGATTAACTATCCCCCACTATTTATAGAACTGAGGGCCTTCTCCCTGAATTGTACTCCCTCCCTAATTTTCATTTTCGCAATTAATGCTTCAAGATGAGCATTCTCCCTGAAACTTCCATATTTATTTGAGACTTCTTCCCGTGCAGTCCCCGCTGTGTCCAACTGAGATCAACTTGCAATCAGCAAATCACATAAACTTCGTATGGCACAAGGCGCCACAGAGGTGTGCAAATGAAGGTTTGATGTGAGGGCCAGTAAACAGAAGGATACCTAGCAGGTACCCAATGATCCAAAACTACACTTGTCTACCCACCTTGCGGCGCGATACCCGCATGAGTCCTCGTTAAGACCTACTCCAAAGTGGCAGAAGATAGAAAAATTATGGCTGTGCCCCTAACGCACCCAAATGCCTTCCTGTGCACCTCGTCCCCATCCCAGAGGTAGGACCCCGATTGCTGAGCCGCATCAGAGTACACGCACAGATCTGAAAACTAGTGCCGACCCAAATTTCCGCTTGCCGTCTAAGGCCTCAACCGATGTCCTCTTTATATGCAACCCCTCTCTTATCGGAAATATTCGTCTGTTTTTTTCGCTCGACCTTGGATGGGCCATGGACTTTTGTCAGATTGGGACATCCGGAAGGCCGCGATAGAAAACGGATCCCGTACCAGACCCTCCAACTAAATACGACCATCACACTCCCCGCTCGACTTCCATACCTTTCAAATTACCCACCTCCTCATCCTCAATCTAGCACTAACAGACATTCGCCGCCTTACTCAATTTGAGTATGTTATGCAAGAGCTGGGGT
This sequence comes from Phyllomedusa bahiana, assembly GCA_025379985.1. Taxonomy (NCBI): domain Eukaryota; kingdom Metazoa; phylum Chordata; class Amphibia; order Anura; family Hylidae; genus Phyllomedusa; species Phyllomedusa bahiana. The sequence continues at coordinate 49,524 of JAODAL010014861.1, read as the reverse complement.
ATCCCCAAAAAGGTCTCATGCTCCGCAATATTATCAATTCTACAGAATCCACCCCTGACAAAAGTGTAACTAAGGCATAAATCCATGTCAAGGTATGGGATATCAATCTTGGCAGTCGCGCTTCCTATGCGACTTGGGCAGGCCCATTTTGGGGCGGCGCGACAGTCCTCCGCATGTATCACCCACAGGAGAATTTGTAGTAAAATTGTTTGTGGTTCTGGTACCGTACACCCTGATGTCTTACATAAATGGAACCCACAGATTCCTAACATGTGCTGGCGGTGTAACCGTGCGGTAGGCACGCTCCCACATATCTTTTGGGACTGCCCGATCCTTTCTCCCTTTTGGGCTCGTGTGCGGGACTTCCTCGCCGACCTCCTCGGTGTGAGGATACCCATAGACCCACTCACCTACTTGCTTAACAGTCCGGTGTCGGGCCTGTCTAAGCCCAAGGGCACCCTGATGAGACACGTTCTTACTGCTGCAAGGTGTTTAATCTCGGGAATGTGGAGGCAGACTTCCCCTCCCTCAATTAGCGAACTATACCAACGAGTCAGGGAAATTCGCCGAATGGAATATCTATCGGCAAACTTGAATAACAGGTTAGACATATTTGATAAAGTATGGGCGGCTTGGGATGTGTTCTCCATCTCCTACCCTTTGTGAGCTGGATACTCATGGCAACACCCTTCTGTCCCCCCCCCCCTCTCCCCTCCACCCCATCCTCTTGTGCTATCCCCTACTGCAGGGGCGTTGCTAGGGTCCTAAAACATCCGGGGCTCGAGCCCTTTGTGTTTTCTGGGTAGGGCTGGGTTCACACGACATTTTTCACGCCTCATTTTGAACTGCGGATGTTTTTTTACAGAGAAAAACCTTGTGTTCCTGTCACTAATTTTCTGCACATTCCACACAGATCCCGTCCATCTCCTCAGCAGTCACTGTACAGTAAAAATCACCAATGACAAATTTACTTTTTCAGAACTTCTCACCTTCATATGACAATACCCCTAAACAGTCACCAAAACATACACCGATACATGGAGCAAATCTACCAGACAAGTGATTGTTACTAAAACGCTCCTACCAAACCAAGACCCAAAACTATTACTACTTAAGGCTCAAATAATCCTGCCAAACCCTGACCAAACGCGACTCCCACATGTGACTATCCACTGCACACAGGCCCTAGAGACATATATTACCGCCATACAGTGACCAGATAGTGGTAGATACTAGTTGTATGTAGACTCTGCAGAAATATAAGTGATTACACTGCAGTTACATTTAGTAACTCACCAGAGACGTCTTTCTGATCAGCGTCGTTCACTTTCCCTTTTCTTCTCCATCCGGTTCACACCTTCATGCTGATTGCTCCCGGCCAATACTTGTCCCTGAGGATTTGGACACATATCTTAGAATCCTCACATTTCCAGCAACTCCTTAATTAATAGGTATAGCAGTCCCTTCAGTTAGGTATATAGGGCACTGAAGCAGTATATGGGGCCACAGCAGTATATAGGGGGCACAGGCAGTATACAGGGGGCACAGGCAGTATATAGGGTGGTACAGGCAGGTTATAGGGCACTGGCAGGTATATAGGGCACTGAGGCAGTATATGGGGGCCACAGGCAGTATATGGGGCCACAGGCAGTATATGGGGGGCACAGGCAGGTATATAGGGGCACAGGCAGGCATATGGGGCCACAGGCAGTATATGGGGCCACAGGCAGGCGTATGGGGGCCACAGGCAGGCGTAAGGGGGCCACAGGCAGCCATATGGGGGCCACAGCAGCGATTATAAGGGCCACAGGCAGGCATTATAGGGGCACAGGCAAGCATTATAGGGGCCACAGGCAGGAATATGGGGGCCACAGCAGGGATATGGGGGCCACAGGCAGGCATTATAGGGGCACAGACAGGGATATGGGGGCCACGGGCAGTATATGGGGGCACAGGCAGGCATTATAGGGGCACAGGCAGGGATATGGGGGCCACAGACAGTGGTTTGGGGGCCACAGGCAGGGATATGGGGGCCACAGGCAGGCATTATAGGGGCACAGACAGGGATATGGGGGCCACGAGCAGTATATGGGGGCCACAGGCAGTATATGGGGGCCACAGGCAGGCATTATAGGGGCACAGGCAGCCATTATAGGGGCACAGGCAGGGGTAGGGGGCCACAGGCAGCCATTATAGGGGCACAGGCAGCCATTATAGGGGCACAGGCAGGGATATGGGGGCCACAGGCAGGGATATGGGGGCCACAGGCAGGCATTATAGGGCCACAGGCAGTATATGGGGGCACTGAGGCAGGTAAACGCTTTAAAAATAACAACATTAATACTCACCTTAACTCCCCCGGCGAGCGCGCTCTGTCCTCTTCAGCCGCGCGCTCCTCCGGCAGCTCCTCGGGCGCACGGCCTATGACGCGCTGTGCGCCCGAGGAGAGGCAGCGTCGCGATGATGTGATGTCATCGCGACGCTGCCGGCTGAGGCGCACGGGGCCGCGGCGGGTCCTCAGCGCTGTGAGGACCCGGCGGCCCCGCTGTGTCGGACCTGCGGGTCCGACACTGTCTGCGGGGCAGGCAGCGCTCGCTCTCTGCTCCGCAGAAGCCCGCGGCTGTGTGTGCGTCCATCGGACGCACATGCAGCTAAAGGGCCAGTCGGTGCTCCAGGCCCAGCGCAGAGGCCTAGAGCCCGGGAGACTCGGGGCACAGGCTGTTTTATTCGGGGCCCGAGCCCCGAATAAAACAGCCTAGCGACGCCCCTGCCCTACTGTAATGCTGTCCTTGTCTTGTATAATGGCGATAACGCGTCCCTGATGACTGTGAGTTAGCGATGTTTATCGATTCCTGGATATTATACTGTATGGTTATGCATACTAGGAAATGTTGATTTGGAAAAGCTGCTTTTACTCACCTTCTCAGGATGTCTTCAAAAAATGTGGTATGTTTTCTGTATGTGGCTGTTTCATAATATGTCAAATGTCAAGATATTTTCTATGTCTTATGTTGAAAAATTATTAATAAATATACAGTTATATAAAAAAAAAAAAAAAACTGTTGTAGGCTACGTCTAACATTTCAATAAATGGATTGGTGCCAAAAATGGGAGCACGTCGGAAATCCTCGACATTTTTGTCCATGACAATTCTTAGGCGGCGTGTCACACCACATTCATAAGATCAAACAAAGTTATGAATGTGTCTCGACAGAATGTGTCGCAAAAATGGTGCACTAATCCGTGACATTTTCAAAATTTGCCGCAGACACATTTTGGGGCACTTTTCTGGAGCATAATGGGTCTCACAACGACACACATTTATAAAGTGCATTGAGACACTTTCATACATATCGAATGCTACAATGACCTAAAGAGACGTACCACTGTCTAGTCAGAGACAGTATTATACATGTGCCCCCATCTTTGGAAGCCAAAAGTCACTGTATATGACCCCAAAAACACCATACCAACAGTGAACTTTGGAGGTGGAAGCATCATGGTGTGGGGCAGGCTTGGACTGGCCAACTGGGGAACAGGGAAAACCCCCGGTGGGCCCCTGAGCATGGCAGACCTGGAGTTGTCTTTTAACTGCATGTACCTTTTCAACCTCCTCAGTTCCCTCAGGCCTTGCCTGTCAAAGGTGTTCCCCTTGGTGTTTCCCTGCGATTCTTGTTATTGTTGTCATCCTGAATTTCTGACCTCGGTGCAAAAAATCCTTTAAGGGACCTAAATAACTTCTGAAGTCAGGGCTGGGGGCTATATTCCCCCTGTAATGGAGTAAAAATATATATACAGTATCTCACAAAAGTGAGTACACCCTTTATTTTTTTGTAAGTATTATGTCTTTGGGGGACAACACTGAAGATCTGACACTTTGATACCATGTAAAGGAGTCAGTGTGCAACTTGTATAACAGGTCGCTCGTCTGCAGCGACGACTTTTGGCGTTGCTGTAGACTTCGGAGTTTGCGGCTCCGGGCGCTGCAGCAGCGCTGAGATCGGAGCTTTACTACACAGCCCTGATCCCAGCGCATCTCCTGCGAGCATCGGGGAGCGGGGGAAACCTCCACTCCCCGATGCTTAACCCTTTGATTTCTGCGTATCGTTACCACAGCGCAATCAAAGGGTTTCCCTGCTCTGTCGGGTGATCGGAACACCCGGTCACCCGACAGAGTCCTAGGAACGGCTGCACAGTCAGCCCTGGGGACCTTGAGTGGCCCCAGGGGTGTCTGTGTAACAAGCCAGTGATCAGGGCAGACTGTGAGCTGCCCTGATCACTGCCTGTGTCAGACTGGCACAGATTATAATATATTAGCATATATAACTATGCTATTATATTTCTAAGTGTAAAAAAAAATTAAAACAGTTCTCACTTCATGGGATTTTTTTAAAAAAAGTAAAAAAAATGGAAAAAGTGTAAAAAAAAAATAAAAAAAATAATAAAATAAAAATAAATATTTAATAAAAAATAAATGTCCATATATTACACACAAACAAAAAAAACCTACACATGTTAGGTATCCACACGACCATAATAACCTGTAGAATTAATCTAACAAGTTATTAAGTGTGAAATGTGAATGGTGTAAACATTTTTTTTTAAAAAACTAAAATTTTTGCTTAAAAAAAAAAAAATCCTGCAATTACTTATAAGTGAACTTAAACTATTCCCCCATAAAGTACAACTTGTCTCGAATAAAACGAGGCCTCATCCAACTGCGTCATTGAAAAAAATAAAAAAAAAGTTACAACTGTTGAAACGCAAGGAGGCAAAAACTAAAAAAAATGTTCTGGTCTTTAAGTACTTTTCAGGCGTTCGGCTTAAGGGGTTAATCATAGCGTGTGAATGCGCCCATATTGAGCCTAAATTTAAATACCACGTCCTATTGTTAGAACTCGCTTTACCGACCTCGGAGTAAATATTGGACTAGCTGGCTTTGCTATTGCTAAACATTCGGCATGCTGCAATTTTCCTTCTGGTAGCCGGCAGAATGATGTCAGACTAAATATGTCAAGGGGCTGTTAGCAAACGCACACATCCGCGCTTCACAGCTGACAACTTCCTAGTGCTTATTAAAACCTGAATGAGAGGCCACTCGCAATGATAAATGCTAACAGTCCGCAATCACATTTCATATGCATGCTCAACAAAAATCACCATTGGGGGACGTCACCGGTCATTATTTTTTGGATACATCTGGCTGGAAAACAAAGAAAAAAAATCAGTGGCACCGAGCTAGCTAAATTAAGATAAAGGAGCTAATTAAATGAGCTTAATTAATCTGTACAAATTGGCAGCAAAATATATATATTTTTTCTTTTACACTGATTGGATCAGTTTCAGGGAACATCTGATGCACTGTGTTATGCCTCATGCGAGGCCCGAGTGGGACGGTGCTTGACTCTTCTATTCAGTGTCCAGCACCGCCCCCTCGGTTCCTGCACCCTGGATTCCTGCACCCTGGATGCCAGCTGTGGATGATGTCACCCAGCTTCCCACATGAGTTGAGTGACTCGTTAGTGTTCCAAGGTCTCAGGTGTGAATGAAAAGCAGGGGTGTTATATTTGGTGTTATCGCTCTCACGCTCATACTGGTTACTGGAAGTTCAGCATGGCGCCTCATGGCAAACCACTCTCTGAGGATCTGAAAAAAAAAGAATTTTTGCTCTACATAAAGATGGCCGAGGCTATAAGAAGAGTTCATTGAGGGAATCATGAATGCCAACATGTACTGTGACATATTGATATCACAAGGTATAATGGGAAAGAAGCTGAGACGCTCAAGCGCCCTCTATTGGATGTAACAAAATCCTCAATTTGCTTTTGAGCCACTGGGTCTTTGGAAAGCAAAAGGGATGTTAGCCAAGCCAGCATCACCCATCTGTAGACAGCCGTTTCGGGGTGTTTGCCCCTCGTCAGTACAGAGCAGAGCGATGCTGGCTTGGCTGAGTGGGAGGCAATGAGTAGCTCAGAAAGGGAAGATCTCTCCTTAGGGAGAGTGCCATATAGGCGTGTGGAGATTCAAAATAGCCTTTTGCACTCCACGAAGCATCTGCATATCACAAGGCATTATGGGAGAGAAGATGAGAAGCTCAAGCGCCCTCTATTTGATGTAACAAAATCCTCTATTTGCTTTTGACCCACTGGGTTTTGGGCAAGCAAAAGGGATATTTTGCCAAGCCAGCATCACCCATCTGTAGACAGCTGTTTAGGGGTATTTGCCCCTCGTCAGTACAGAGTAGAGCGATGCTGGCTTGGCTGAGTGGGAGGCAATGAGTGGCTCAGAAAGGTGAGATCTCTCCTTAAGGAGAGCGCCATATAGGCGTGTGGAGATTCGAAATTGCCTTTTGAATTCCACGAAGCATCTGCATATCGCAAGGCTCCTTTCCCATAATGCCTTGTGATATTCGTGGAGTGCAAAAGGCAATTTCGAATCTCCACACGCCTATATAGGCGCTCTCCCTAAGGAGAGATCTTCCCTTTCTGTGACATACTGAAGCAGAGCATGAACCTCTCCCTTCTGGCCCGCAGCATTTCACATTATTATCTGTTCTAGAACTAAGTTAATGTCAAATTTACCAGGAAAAATAGAGGTGTCTTAAACTTTTGACTGGTAATGTGATAGGTATACCCCAAAACCCAATTTTGCACTTCATGGAAATGGAGTAAAAACCCAGAAATAATTCAAAGGTATGAAAATCAATTAAAATGAATGACACAAATTGGTTGAATAATGAACCAGGCAACCTATACAGACAGCCATAAAGTATACTATATAAGATCTCTACCAGCTCACATCAATGGTATACAATGGGGTAATGTGTAACACAAAGCACCAATATGTTTGACCGTAAGTTAAAAACTAATGTACTCATATGAACTGAATAAACATTACCCATAAAAGAGACCCGCTGATGGTACCTGGAGCCCCGGCGCGCTTTTTGCAGATATTGCTATTTCTAGGGACTCATTTTAAAATTTGTAATACCTTTGAATTCATTTTGTGCTATTACTCCATTTGCACAATGTATGAAATAGTAGGCATAATGTACGTTAAAATTACAATGCGTATGGTTAAACTATTATTGATTATATATATTATATACCATTTATATATTGTCTGACAAGTAATAGGCTGTCAAGAGGTCTTCATTGTGATTGAGGTAAATCTGCATTATTGGACTGGATTTGGTGCAAGGCTATGCCAAGGAGCAGAGTCTAAAAAACCCCCCTGGTATTCACCCTTTAACCCCTTTACAGGGATTTGAACATCACTGCAGAAAACCCTTAGGTCGTCAGCTGACGTTACTTGGCCGGGTACAGTAAGAATAGGCATAAGGTCGGAGTAGGTAGAGTTTGGTTGGCATGGGAAATATCAGAGGTCAGGGCAGGCATAATTCGGTTATCACAGGTAACAGGTAGGAGGTCAGGGAAGGCATCAGATGTAGATGACAGAACCAAGGAATATTAGTCTTAAAGGAAATGTGTCATCAAAAAATGAGTCATTGTTTAAGTCCCGTTTTTATATTAAAAAATTTTTTTAGGAATTTTTGGTTGTTTTTTTTTCATTTTTCATATCACTTTCAATATTTTTTAATAATTCTTAAGTCTTGCAGTTTTCACTTTGGCCACTAGGCCAATAGCACTGCTTTAACAGCAGTCAGAGAGATGCACTTAGTAGACTTTAAGGTTTTTTTCCACTAAGTGAGATCCTTTCGTCTTATCTGCTCAGGAGAGAATATAAACAAATGAAGTCCAATAGTTTAAACTGGTTGCTATAAAGTTTATGCCGGTATCGTTGGTAACCCAGTGAGGAGATCTGCAGCTCCTTCTATATTAAACCACATGCATATACTGGGTAGTTACTTTTTAGGAATATAAACAATTTATTGAGAGACAAAGTAGCAAAAGCTAAAACGTAGTACAACAAGTTACTTGCGCTTTGTAGTGTAACACGATACCATCCGACTGTCCAAATATATGGTAAACATACTTCGGTAATGCAAAAGCATAGCGATGGCGTCCCCTCTCTCTTCTAGGAGATCGCGACTGGAGCATCCAACTGAACAGACGGGCAGTAGGCGCAAGCGCGCGACGTTTCGAGAGGCTCCTCCTCCCTTTCTCAAGCGAGGAGAAAGGGAGGAGGAGCCTCTCGAAACGTCGCGCGCTTGCGCCTACTGCCCGTCTGTCAGTTGGATGTCCAGTCGCGATCTCCTAAGATAGAGTGGGAACGCCATCGCGATGCTTTTGCATTACCGAAGTATGTTTAACCATATATTTGGACAGTCGGATCGTATCGTGGTTCACTACAAAGCGAAAGTAACTTGTTGTACTACGTTTTAGCTTTCGCTACTTTGTCTCTTAATAAATTGTTTATATTCCTAAAAAGTAACTACCCAGTATATGCATGTGGTTTAATACAGAAGATAAACAAAGCATGCTGAGTCACGGGGGAGAGAAAAGGGGTGAGCAGAGAGCGAGGAAGAAGGGAGCGTCTGCAATGTTTACTCAAATAATTACATTACAACCAGTGGATTCTCTATACAAAAGACACAGCCGCATACACTGCACTTTCTCCCCAGCCCCTTTGCAAGCTCCTTCGTGTTCCCTGTCATCAGATAAATGCAAACACGCAAGCTCGGCCAGATCAGCTCCTGTCAAGTGTCCTGGTCGTGTCTAATGTAAACTTTCAAGAAACTAAGGGAGACTGAGCAATGCTGTAGCACAGGCTTCACTTTTTGTAATCACATATATTTAGAAAAGTGATTAAATACCCATTTTGGAGGATCCCACGTCAATATTACATTGTTTGCAAACCCCTTTAAGACTGACTCAGTCCCATTCACTAACTAAAGGAAAGAGTTATCTATCAGGCTCTGTGACCTGGGAAGAAGTCAGTGTGCAGAGAGAGTGAGAGGTGGAACATGGTGACTATCTCCTCTTGTGACGTTGGTGAATCCTGTAGTTATCTATTCAAACTGGTGTCTATCCTTTCATTTCTGACCCTCACTTTGTGCACTGATAATGAGCAACAACTGAGAATCTTACTTCTTACAGAACAGACGTGTCCAGACTTATTATTAGGCTTATGGCCAACGTGAAAACTGCAGGACTTAAAAATAGTTTGAGCGATTTTTATCGACAAAGTTGAAGATCGGCAAGATCGAAATTTCCAGTCATGCGATAACTTAAGTTAAGCAATCTGTGCATGCCATCTATTTAAGATCGCGCCTTTTTCGGCCTTCCTGTAATTTTGGCGGCCCAGCAAATCAGATAATACAGAATAGAGCAGGTGTGAGTTGGTGTGTGCGACCGTCATTGACGGAGTATTTGATGGTTGCGATTGGCGGAAAAATCCCATGAACCGTCACTCAGTTTTCACATAGAACAGCGTTTTCCTGTATTCAGTCATCCTCATGTCTCTCAGCGTCTCATAGGAGATAGGACCTGCGCTCTGCCTGTGGCCAACAGCGTCAGCGAAATTAGTCTATTTCTGCACAGAGAAACTCTACTTATTAGCTGTGATCCTTCCAATTAGTTAGATTAGGAGATTTGACCTTTTATGTAGTTAGCACTAGAGAATTTTAAACAGCCGCATCTACCGCTGTAAATTCACGGCGGTGGGAAGGCGGGGGGGGGGGTCGCGGGCGAACCAAGACAAGCTCTATCCGATAAAGAACATTGGATAAAGTACACCAAGACTTAGTGTAGACTTGTAGTGGAATATCTATATTATTAACAGTTTGGCTATTGAAATATTTCCTGGATATTGGGCAGTCAGAACGTTATATGGATACACATCATACTAGTAACTGCAGGTCCTCTTTGTTAGCTAGCTTGCAAACTCCACTTTATATTATCAGGTATACATTTCAGATAGGTTTCAATTTTACACATTAACACCTGTGGACTGTTGATATATCCACCTGCACTTTAAATTACAAACCAGCAAGTCTTGTAGTCAGCCACAAGTTGTTTGTTGCCAAAAATACCGTTATCGTAACGAAAACATCACAGTTACGTGTTTGTTTTGACTTTTGGCTGCACCCAGCATTGGGTTCATTGACGCAGCATCTTTACTACGTAAATTCTTAAAACAGCCCCCAATCTTCTAAATTCACACAGGTGAAATGAAAGGTGCAAAAAATACAGTTTTTATATCAAACATAAAGTTAACATGTTTTTTGACTTTTTTGCCACCCAGCACTGTTTTCATTGACGCATCATCTACGTAAATCTTAAAACCAGCGCAATTCGTATATTCACGCACAGGTTGAATTGAAAGGTCCAAAATATACCGTTTATTATACATCAAAACATAACAGTTACGTGTTTTTTTACTTTTGCGTCACCCCAGCAATGTTCATAGACAGCAGCATCGTACGTAAATCTTAAAACAGCAATTCTATATTCACCCACGGTGAATTGAAAGGTGCAAAAAAATACAGTTTATTATATCAAAACAAACAATACGTGTTTTGGACTTTTGCGCACCCAGCACTGTATCATTGACGCAGCATCTACTAAATCATAAAACAGCAATCATATCACCACAGGTGGAATAGAAAAGTGCAAAAAATACAAGTTTATTATATCAAAACATAACATTTACTGTTTTTGGACTTTTGCGCACCCAGCACTGTTCATTGACGCAGCATCTACTAAATCTTAAAACACAGCTATTCTAAATTCACCACAGTGAATTTAAAGGTGCAAAAAATACTGTTTTATTAATATCAAAACATAACCGCTACGTGTTTATTGACATTTGCGCACCCACACTGTTCCATTTACGCAGCATCTAACGTAAATCTTAAAACAGCAATTCTATATTCACCACAGGTGATTTGAAGTGCAAAAAATACAGTTTTATTATAATACAGCAAAACATAACAGTTACGTGTTTTTGGACTTTTTGCGCCACCCCAGCACTGTTTCATTGACGCAGCATCTACGTAAATCTTAAAACAGCAATTCTATATTCACCACAGGTGAATTGAAAGGATCAAAAAAAATAACAGTTTATTATATCAAAACATAACAGTTACGTGTTTTTTGACTTTTGCGCACCCAGCACTGTTCATTTGACGCAGCACTACGTAAAAAAACTTAAAACAGCAATTCTGTATTCACACAAGGTGAATTGAAAGGTGCAAAAAAATACAGTTTATTAAAACAAAACAAAACATATACGTGTTTTTTTGACTTTTTGCGCACCCAGCACTTGATCATTGACGCAAGCAACTACTAAATCTCAACAAACAGCAATCAATATTCACCACAGGGAAATTGAAATGTGCAAAAAAAACAGTTTTTATATCAAAACATAACAGTTAGTACGTGTTTATTTGACTTTTGCGCACCCAGCACTGAACTATAATGAACGCAGCAACTACGTAAATCTTAAAACAAAGCATTTCCTATATTCAACCACCAGGGTGAATTGAAAGGGTGCAAAAAATACCGTTTTATTATATCAAAACTAACTGTTACGTGTTTTTGGACTTTTGCGCACCCAGCACTGTTTCATAATGACAGCAGTCATCTACGTAAATCTTAAAACAGCAATTCTATATCACCACAGGTGAAATGAAAGGTGCAAAAAAATACATTTATTAATATCAAAACATAACACTTCCGTGTTTTTTTTGACTTTTTTGCGCACACCAGCACTGTTCATTGACTGCAGCATCTTCTACTAAATCTTAAAACAGCAATTGTCTATATTCACACCACAGGTGAATGAAAGGTGCAAAAAATACAGTTATTATATCAAAACAATAACAGTTTACGTGTTTTTTTGGACTTTTGCGCACCCAGCACTGTCAATGAACGCAGCACTACGTAAATCTTAAAACAGCAATTTCTGTATTCCACCACAGGTTGAATTGAAAGGTGCAAACAAATACCGTTTATTATATCAAATAACATAACAGATACGTGTTTTTTGACTTTTGCGCACCCAGCACTGTTCATTGACGCAGCATCTACGTAAATCTTAAAACAGCAATTCTATATTCACCCATGTGAATTGAAGGGTGCAAAAAATAACAGTTTATTATATCAAAACATAACAGTTACGTGTTTTTTGACTTTTGTGCGGCACCCAGCCACTGTTCATTGACGCAGCATCTACGTAAATCTTAAAACAGCAATTCTATATTCACCACAGGTGAATTGAAAAGGTGCAAAAAATACAGTTTAATATATCAAAACATAACATTACGTGTTTTTGGACTTTGCGCACCCAGCACTGGATCATTGACGCGAGCATCTCTACGTAAAATCGTAAAACATCAATTCTATATTCACCACAGGTGAAATTGAAAAGGTGCAAAAAATACAGTTTATTATATCAAAACAACAGTTACGTGTTTTTTGACTTTGCGCACCCAGCACTGTTCATTGACGCAGCAACTCTACGTAAATCTTAAAACACAATTCTATAATTCACCACAGGTGAATTGAAAAGTGCAAAAAATACAGTTTATTATATCAAAACATAACAAAGTTTACTGTTTTTTGACTTTTTTGCGGCACGTTCCAGCACTGTTCATATGACGCAGCATCTACGTAAATCTTAAAACTACAATTCTATATTTCACCACAGGTGAATTTGTAAAGGTGCAAAAAATACAGTTTATTATATCAAAACATAACAGTTACGTGTTTTTTGACTTTTGCGCACATCCATCCAATGTTCATTGACGCAGCATCTACGTAAATCTTAAAACAAAGCAATTCTATATTCACCACAGGTGAATTGAAAGTGCAAAAATACAGTTTATTATATCAAAACATAACCAGTACGTGTTATTTGCTTTTGCGCACCCAGCACTGTTCATTACGCAGCATCTAACTAAATCATAAAACACATCAATTCTATAATTCACCACAGGTGAATAGAAAGGTGGAAAAAATAACAGTTTATTAAATCAAAACATAAACAGTTTACTTGTTTTTTGACTTTTGTCGCTCCCAGCACTGTTCATTGACGCAGCATCTACGAAAATCTTAAAACAGTAAAAAAATCTAAATTCACCACAGTGAATTGAAAGGTGCAAAAAAATACAGTTTATTATATCTAAACATAACAGTTACGAGTTTTTGACTTTTGTGCGCACCCAGCACTGTCATTGACGCAGCAACTACGTAAATCATAAAACAGCAAATTCTAATTCACCACAGGTGAATTGAAAGGTGCAAAAAAACAGTTTATTATATCAAAACATAACAGTTTACGTGTTTTTGACTTTTTTGCGCACACCGGCGCACTGTTCATTGACCAGCATCTACGTAAATCTTAAACGCAATTCATATTCCCACAGGTAAATTAGAAAGGGTGCAAAAATAACAGTTTTATTATATAAAAACATTAACAGTTACGTGTTTTTGACTTTTTTTTGCGCACCCAAAGCACTGTTCAATGACGCAGCATCTACGTAAATCTCAAAACAGCAATTTCTATATTCACCACAGGTAATTGAAAGGTGCAAAAAATAACAGTTTAATATATCAAAACATAACAGTGTACGTTTAATTGGACTATTTGCGCACCCATCACTGTTCGATTGACCGCAGCATCTACGTATATCTTAAAACCACCCAAAAATTCAATATATTCACCACAGGTGAATTGTAAAGGTGCAAAAAAATACCGTTTATAATCTCAAAAACATAACATTACTGTGTTTTTTGACTTTGCGCACCCAGCATGTTCATAACGCAGCATCTACGTAAATCTTAAAACAGCAATTCTAAATTCAACCACAGTGAATTGAAAGGAGCAAAAAATACAGATTATTATATCAAAACAAAACATTACTGATTTTTTGACTTTGCGCACCCAGCACTGTCATTGACGCAGCATCTACGTAAATCTTAAAACAGCAATTCTATATTCCCCCCCCCCACCCACATCTGAATTGAAAGGTGCAAAAAATAAAGTTTAGTATATAAAAACATAACAGTTACGTGTTTTTGGACCTTTTTTGGCTTTTTCGCGCACACCAGCACTGTTTCATTGACGCAGCATCTACGTAAATCATAAAACACCAGCAAATTCTATATTCACCACAGGTGAATTGAAAGGAGCAAAAATACAGTTTAATTATATCAAAACATAAACAGTTACGTTGTTTTTTGACTTTTGCGCACCCCAGCACGTTCATTGACGCAGCATCTTCTACGTAAATCTATAAAACCGTTAATTCTATATTCACCACAGGTGAATAGAAAGTGCAAAAAATACCAGTTATTATATCAAAACATAACAGTTACATGTTTTTTGACTTTTGCGCACCCAGCACTGTTTCATATTGACGCAGCATCTACGTAAATCTTAAAACAGCAATCTCAAAGTAATCAACCACAGGTGAACTTGAAGGTGCAAAACAATACAGTTTATTATATCAAAACATAACAGATAACGTGTTTTTTTTTTTTTGGACTTTGCCGCACCCCAGCACTGTTCATTGACTGCAGCATCTACGTAAAATCTTAAACAGCAATTCTATATTCACCACAGGTGAATTGGAAAGGTGCAAAAAATACAGTTTATATATCAAAACAAAACCGTTACGTGTTTTTTGTCATTTGCGCACCCAGCACTGTTCATCTAACGCAGCATCTACGTAAATCTAAAACAGCTATTCTATATTACACCACAGTGATTTGAAAGGTGCAAAAAATACAGTTTATTATATCAAAACATAACAGTTACGTTGTTTTATGACTTTTGCCGCACCCAGCACTGTTTCATGACGCAGCATCTACGTAATCTTAAAAACATGCAATTCTATATTTCACCACAGGTGAATTGAAAGTGAGCAAAAAATACAGTTTATTATATCAAAAACAAAACATTACGTGTTTTTTTTGACTTTTCGCGCACCCAGCACTGTTTCATTGACGCAGCATCTACGTAAATCTTAAAACAAGCAATACTATCTATCACCACAGGTGAATTGAAAATGTTCAAAAAATACAGTTTATTATATCAAAAGCATAATAACAGTTACGTGTGTTTTTTGGACATTTTGCGCACCCCAGCACTGTTCATCATGACACAGCATCTACGAAATTCTTAAAACAGCAATTCTATATTCACCACAGGTGAATTGAAAGGTGCAAAAAAAACCGTTTATTAATATCAAAAACATAACAGCAATACGTGTTTTTGACTTTGCGCACCCACACTGTTCATGACCAGATCCTACTTAAATCATAAAACATCAAATCAAAATTCACCACATTGAATTGAAAGGAGCAAAAAATACAGCTATTATTATATCAAAACATAACATTTACGTGTTTTTTGACTTTTGCGCACCCAGCACTGTTCATGTTACTCAGCCTCACCGTAAATCTTAAAACAGAAATTCTATATTCACCACAGGTGAATTGAAAAAGGTGCCAAAAAAATAACAGTTTAATATATCAAAACATAACAGATTACCGTGGTTTTTTGACTTTTCGCGACCCATCACTGTTCATGACGCAGCATCTACGTAAATCTTAAAACAGCAATTCTATATTCACCAGCCGGTGAATTTGAAAGGTTCAAAAAATAAAGTATATTATATCAAAACATAACATTTACGTTTTTTTGACTATTTGCGCCACAGCACTGTTACATTGAGGCACATCTAAAGTAATCTTAAACACAGCAATTCATATTCACCACAGGAGCATTGAAAGGTGCAAAAATTACCGTTTATTATATCAAAAAATAACTTTTACGTGTTTTTTGACTTTTGCGCACCCAGCACTGTTCATTGACGCAGCATCTACTTAAATCTTAAAACAGCAATTCTATATTCACCACAGGTTAAATGAAAGGTTCAAAAAAATACAGTTATTATCAATCAAAACATCACAGATACGTGTTTGTTTGGACTTTTGCGCACCCCACAGCACTGTTCATCTGACGCAGCATCTACGTAAATCATAAAACAGCATTCTATATTCACCACTGAGGTGAATTGAAAGGTGCAAAAAGATACAGTTTATTATATCAAAACATAACAAGTTACGTGGTTTTTTTGACTTTGCGCACCCTAGCACTGTTCATTGACGCAGCATCTACGTAAATCTTAAAACAAACAGCAATTCTATAATCACCACAGTGTGAATTGAAAGGGTGCAAAAATAATACGAGTTTATTAATATCAAAACATAACAGTTTACGTGTTTTTTGGCGACTTTGCCGCACTAACACAGCAAACTGTTCAATTGACCGCCAAGCATCTACGTAAAATCTTAAACCAGCAGCAAAACTCCTATATTCACTAACACATGTGAATTGAAAAGGTGCAAAAAATAACAGTTTATTGATATCAAAACATAACGTTGACGTGTTATTGACTTTTTGCGCACCCAGTC
Source organism: Phyllomedusa bahiana (assembly GCA_025379985.1). Classification (NCBI taxonomy): domain Eukaryota; kingdom Metazoa; phylum Chordata; class Amphibia; order Anura; family Hylidae; genus Phyllomedusa; species Phyllomedusa bahiana. Next base: position 33,139 of record JAODAL010014861.1, on the reverse strand, counting down.
AACTGCGTTCATGTGTACGCAGCATCACGTAAATCTTAAAACAGCAATTCACATATTCACCACAGGTGAATTGAAAGGTTCAAAAATACAGATTATTATATCAAAAACAATAACAGTTACGTGTTTTTGACTATTTGCTGCACCCGCACTGTTCATATGACGCAGCTCTACGCAAATCTTTAAAAACAGCAATTCTATATTCACCACAGGTATTGAAAGTGTGCACAAAAAAAAACCGTTTATTATATCAAAACATCACAGTTACGTGTTTTTTGACTTTTTGTCGCACCCAGCACTGTTCATGACCAGCATCTACGTAAATCTTAAAACACAATTCTATTAATTCATCACCACATGTTGAATTTGAACACAGAGTGCAAAAAATAACATTTTTTATATCAAAAACATAACAGATACGTGTTTATTGGACTTCTTGGCGCACCCAGCACTGTATTCATTGACGCAGCATCTACGTAAATCTTACTACAGCAATTCTATATTTCACCACAGGTGAATTAAAGGTGCAAAAAAAACAGTTTATTATAATCAAAACATTAACAGTTACTTGTTTTTGGACTTTTGCGCACCCAGCACTGGTTCCATTTGACGAGCATTGTTCTTGGCATTTTCTATAAAACTATCTATTTCTGATCACGATGTAAAATCTAAACCCTTTCAACTCCACATAATAATTATTTTTTTAATAGAACCCCCAAAACCATCACCTAACCCTGCTCCCTGTATCCATAACCGCTTTAAATACCCACCTGAACACCCAAATTACCCCAAACGTTAAAAAACAATCACAACACTCCCCGCCCCAGCCCCTCCCGAATAACCACCTTAAACCAATCCCTGTATTATAACGAAGAAATTATCCAAAATTAAATAAAAAACCCCCCAACTGTCATTAGACCCAACAGCCTCCCCTTAAACCATATTAAAAAATTAAAAAAATAATCCACCATCCGATTTCCCGCTCACACCCGCAAAATATACCCCCCATTGTATATTCCCCCAAGACGCCCCCTACCACCCATCCTGCATCTCCGTAAATCTAAAACAGCCAAACTCAATACACCCCAGAGAACTGAAGTCAAAAAATACAGTTTATTAGAATCAAACCAAAACATTTAACGTGTTTATTGACTTTTGCGCACCAGGCAAAGATCAATGACGCAGCATCAACGTAAATCTAAAAACAGCAATTCTATATTCACAACATGTGAATTGAAAGCTGCAAAAATTACAGTTTATAATTATATCAAAACATTAACAGTTTACGTGTTTTTTTGACTTATGCGCACCCAGCACTGTTCATTGACCGCAGCATCAACGTAAATCCTTAAAACAGCAATTCTTTAACCACCACAGCGTGAATTGAAAGGTCAAAAAATACAGTTTTATTATATCAAAAACATAACATTACGTGTTTTTGGACTTTTGCGACCCACACTGTTCATTGACCGCAGCAATCACGAAAATCTTAAAAACAGCAATTCTATATTCAATTCCACCCACAGTGAATTGAAAGTTGCAAAAAAAAACCAGTTTATTATATCAAAACATAACAGTTTACGGTTTTTGGACTTTTGCGCACCCATCACTGTTCATCTGAAGACCGCAGCATCTACGTATATCTTAAAACAGCAATTCTATATTCACCACAGTGAAATTGAAATGGTCAAAAAATAAACCGTTTATTATATCATAAACATAACAGTTACTTGTTTTTTTGACATTTGCGCACCCACCCTGTTCATATGACGCAGCATTAACGTAAATCTTAAAACAGCAAATTCTATATTCACCACATGTTGAATTGAAAGGAGCAAAACATACAGTTTATTATATCAAAACATAACAGTTTACGTGTTTTTTGACTTATGCGCACCCAGCACCTGTTCAATGACGCAGCATCTACGTAAATAATAAAACAGAAATTCTATATTACACCACAGTGAATTGAAAGGTGCAAAAAAAATTTTACAGTTATTTATCAAAACAGAACAGTTACGTGTTTTTTGACTTTTTGCCGCACCCAGCACTGTTTCAGTGACGCAGCATCTACGAAAAACTAAAACAGCAATTCTAAATTCACCACAGGTGAATTGGACAAGTTGCAAAAAAAGAAATACCGTTTTATAATATCAAAACATAACAATACTTGGTTTTTTGGACTTTTGCCCAGTCCCAGATTTTGTTGATAGACCACACCTTGCAGTTACATTGAATCCAGCAATTTTGTTTTGATTAGAGGGTTTGAGAAGAGCTGTGATTTGCTGTCTTTTAATAAGAGACTTTCCAAAACTATTCCATACCTTCTCAAATTGTTTATAAATCTGAACATGGAGAGCGAAATGCAGGTGGAAAGCGAGCAAAGAGGGGGGTAGCACATGGAGGTAAGGTACGAGAGAAGGTGCTCCTTCAGTGGCTGTGCGACAACAACGCATGCCAGCGATCGTCAGTGTGCAGGACCGTCAGCCTGTCATTCGCTGGTCAGGGCCCTGTGAATCTAATTAACGGAACATCGCGCCAATCTGTCCTTCAGTGGTTAATGCAACCTGCATCTAGCATCTTACCTCCTCGTCCTCTAGCAGTCCACGGCCACAATTTCGTCATCAGCATTCATCAGCATCTGTCCCAACATGAACAGCCCAAATGTCAAACTCGGTAGTACCCACCACTGTGGATAATCGCCATTTTCTGAAGACCTCTTTGAGGACAAAAAGCGGTTCGGGGTCAAGAAGGCATGTTTAAAAGAATCAAGCGGCCAAAAAGGCTGATTTTCTCTGCTCTGAACCGCCATTTTACTGATGCCCTCAGAGGAGGTGAAGGAAGCCGGTCAAATCGGGCACAAAATCCCGGGCGTTCGGTAACCAGCTTGCAGTGCCCCTTGCTTGTAGCCCGCAGCTTTCTAGAATGCAGAGATCAGGACGACCAAGTCACCTTGTGTTGATGATGATGAGGATGACGACAATGCCGGATCCATGCCTGGTCTTTTTCCCGCAGAATTTTGCTTGCGAGGCGCTTCATCAGTGACTGAGGAGGAAGACGAGTGGGGTAGTGACAATACGTGGTCCCCGCCACAAAAAGGGTAGAGGGCGTCGCGCAGAAGTCCGCTGATATGATTCCGCCAGCCACGGTCAACGCAAAACCCGCTCCTCGCTTATCGCCGCCAAAAGGTCCAGGACCCATCTCAAGCCTGGCCTTCTTATGACAGCCTCTGATTCACCCAGCATGTCATATGCCGCCTGTTGCCTTAAACGCATAACTAAGAGGCAAGAACCTAGAAGTGGTTAACCACCACCAACATGTCTAGGTCACATCAAGCGAAATGCATGATATTGAAATGAGGAGGGAACACATATGCCAAAAAAGGCCAGACCGACGCCGGGCCCTCCACTCACTGACACAAATCACCCTCTGTCCTCCGGCCTCCCACCTCCTCCGCCACCACCAAGCTTCCCTCAGCTGCCCATCGTTCACTCAGAGTATCATCAGGGATCCAGCCTCCCATCAGCCTCCACCGTCGCCCTCGAGTACCACCAGCACCCCAGAGACCCTTCCTACCACCCTTCTCCTTATTCCGCCATTTGAGACCTCAACTGCACGCCGTAACAGCGCCAGTCTAGCAGCCAGCCTTCTGTCTTCCAGTTTGGAGTGCAGAAGAAACACATAAACCCAAACCAGCCCAATGCCAAAAGCCTGAATGTCGGCATTGGCCAGGCTTTTGCCATTGGAACTAGTTGCCTTTTCCGTCTGGTGGTGACACAGAATGGGTTCCGCCCCATCATGGGCCCTTCCGCAATTTGCCCCCAAACCAGATGCCGAGCAGCATTTCTTTGCCAGAAAAGCCGTTCCCCTCCCGCCCTGGCCAGACCACGTGTCATCTAAAATTTCAAGCGCGTGCCTGCATCTGTGTCGGAAAAGGACCTTCCTCCAACGCACAGCCACCACATGGACTCGTAAGCACGGCTAAGGCCGCTATATATCTCAGTGACACTCACATGGAGGTTGAGACGGGGTGTATGTCTCTTTGGGGTGAACGGTGGCTCTCAGTCTCGGCGCAAATCGGCTCTCAAAAAAACCGCAGGGACATACGTTGCAGGGACTCTTTCCCCCAAGGTCCACTGGTTGCATCACGTGCCCAGAGACACCCAGCCCCGTTTTGAAATTATCCTGCCTATGGAGACCGTCCACACAACAGGTCAGGCAGCTGTGGACGCTCAAAGCAACGAGACCGAGCACTGGCTGGGTGACAAGAACCTTGTGCCAGGCAGGTGGTGTGCAATAACTGCGGGCGAACCTGCTGGCCCGCCACTTGAAGATCGTGTATGGCTGAAGCACATTCCTTTCGCCTGGCACATGTCATGAACCTCATCGTCCATGAAATTTTCTAAAAGAGCTACCCGTGTCTGGAACTGCCTGCTGAGGAAGGCTCGAAAGTCTAGAGTTCGCACTTCCGCCATTTTTTTTGACCGTTCGCCTCAACCCTGCCTTCGACCCGCCCTTGCTTGCATGCAGCGTTCACTCGGCCATTCTCCCTTCAACCTTCTCATTGTTGACTTGGATACACGCTGGAAATTCCACCCCTCCCAAGCTCCAGCGATTGTGGCAGCAGCGCAATGCCATTACGCAGTCTACGAAGTGACACATGGCCCTGATAAGCAGCGTGCGTCGACCTTGGGGTGTTGAGCCGACCGAGAAGTGGAAGGCAGGTGAAAAGAGCTCTGCACCATCCTTGCCAGTTTAGCGAAGAAGCCACCAAAATGGTCAGTGCGAGGAACAATGCCCTTGTCAGCATGAGCCATTGTTGTGATCTAGTTTCTGGAAACGATTGTTGGACAACTCTGAAACAACAGGACCCGCCAGCGACGGAGAGGAGACGGACACAGATGCGGTACACGGAGCCTTTCCTGCCTCCGTTTCTCTCCGAATCCACAGGCCCGACAGTTTCTCAATTTCATCGGTCTTCATTAGGCAGTAGGTCAGGTCCATAGCTCTGCATTGAAGGTGTGCGCATCAGCTCTCAAGGGTGCAACATCTCAAGGCCAGACAGGGCAGTGTATGAAGCTGTGCCGGAGGCAGCGCGGAGGAGGAGGATGAGTGACAGGAGGAGGAGGTATTTCCTAGACACCGATTATACCTGACGGACATCCCTGCCTTGGAAAGCAGGTTGGCGCGAATTTGAGGTCTGAATGAGGAAGATGAGGAAGACTCAGTAGCTAGTGCCCCTACGACCCAGATGCTTGGGAAACGAAGGCTCCATCTCTCGACATGAGTGCTTGGATGCTCCATTTCCTCCAACATGAATCCTCCGCATTAGGGCATCAAAATGAACAACAGTTACTGGTGGCCACCCTCCGTGGATCCCCGGTACAAAACAAAACTCAGCACTTTTCCTTCCACCCACCCAAATATAGAGTAAAATGCCGGAAAATGGAGACCTTTCTGATTGATCACTGGAGACACTACGTTGCCGTCTGCATCACTTCCACAAAAGACACGGAGGAACAACATCAGCGACGTGAAACAGCAGCTAAATGCCAAGGAGCGTAGCGCAGCAGCAGGCAAGGTGGCAGAAGCCTAATAAGGTGACCTCCTGGCAATCTAGTTTACCCACCATCACCAACGCAAGCAATGCAGGGCACACATCCGAACACACAGAGACCTGAACTTAAGACATGGTGCAACGACAATCTGCGTCTCACCAAACCAGATGGTTTTGCATGTGTTCACTGGAAACCCAATAGACTTCTGGTATCCGAAATGACGAATGCCCAGCTGGCTCGTCACGTATTACGCCAATAGAGTTTGTTGTACCCCTGCCCACAGCCAGCGTCAATATCTGATAAGCGGACCTTCAGCACACCGGAGGAGCATACAGACAAACGCATCCGGGGCTTTTGATTTATTTCACAGATAAAGTGATCGTTTGACTCTTTCATCAAGATGAAATCCGGCAAGTGGATCTCATGAGATGTTGTGGGCCACCAATTGCCGAGGTCAACCGATTAGTTGCCAGTTTACTTTCACATTCCTTTTCAACCAGAAATGGTCCTCATGAAAACTTTTTTAAAATGATCATTTCCTTCTACAGCAATATTATTCTCTTTTCCCAACAGTTTCATTTGCAGGTTTGCTGTGAGGAGACTGTAGAAAAGACACAAGCGTTTCATTGACAACACCGTATTCCATTACTCACTTTATCTTAAAAATTTTTCGCGATTGTCAATGGTTTTATGAAGTCATGTTGCTGTGAGATACAGCAATATCATGTGTCCATTGAACAAAATGTGACTTCTAAATGGCATTTCTCCCTCACCAAAATTTTACTATTGGCTGTAGAAGTACATTTTTAAAAATTTTTTGGGGTCATGTGCTGGAATACAGCTAAATTATGTCCTTTGGAACAGAAAAGTGGCTTCAAAGGGGCATTTCTCCCCAAAATTTTTTAAAACAGGGGCTGAGAAGCATTTTTAAATTTTTTTGGGCATGCTGCTTTAAATGCAGCAATACTACGGTCCTATTATAAAAAAAATGTTTTTTTCAAACAGACATTTTTCTTCCAATCGACCAAAGTGGCTCAAGGGTCATGCTTTAAATTTTTTGGGGGCTTTTTGCTGTACAGCAGTATACACGGGCCTATTCAAAAAAAATGTTGTTTCTAACAGACTTTGTTCTTCAAAATGTCAAGTGGCTAAAGGGGTGATGGCGCCCAGAAACGGGAAAATAGGTACACTGTTAATGGACACATTTTGAAAATGCTTGTTTTTGCAAGATCTTTAACATAGCTATCAATCCCTATATGAAAAAAACCCATTTAAAAACAATAAAAAAAAGAGAAACAAAGACAGGGTGGGTTTCCACCAATTTTTTAAAAAAGGTTTTCTAGAATTTAAAGACTAAAAAATTTGCTGTCAAAATAGCTTTTAAAAAAAAATTCCCTGAATTGTACAAGGGGGGTATAAAAAAACTTACCGAGTGGTTTTTCAAGGACAGGGAGTAGGACAGGGGAAAAACAAAGTACAGAGACCTTTCCCCTCCAGCACGTTGAGTAAAAAGAAAAAAGAATCCCCCGATAAAGGGCACCGGGGGGAACAGGACGTTAACCACCATAAATTTCAAGTGAAGCTAAATTGGACAAAACTCAAACGGAGGGGCAACGCTACCCAGGTATTTACTTGTACAGAGGAAGGCTGGGGTTCTCACACTTCCGCTTCCGCCCTCGCTTCACACGAAGTTTTTCGTTTCTTTCGTCATCAGGGCATTTTAACCTGCGGTTAATAGATACGGACGCCAGCCCGGGCTTTCACCGCACCCACGTAACCCGGCCCTGGGTCATGCGTGGGGCCCCGGACAGGTATAGCAATGTCCCCTTCAAATAAAATGGGGTTGAAAGACTCCTTTTTTCCGGGATTTTTTTAAAAGTGGGGGGCATGCAGGTTTGGGGGGCATGCGCGTCCAGGACAGGGAATTCAATGTCCCTTCAAGTAACAGATGGTTCAAATAATACTGCCCCTTTTGTCACTTTTTAATTTTTTGGGTGATGCAGGTTTTTAAAGGGGCAGGGTTTGTACAAGACGGGGAATGAATGGGCTGTGACTTTTTTTCTGTGACTTTTAAACCCAAAAAAGTGGTTCCTAAGAGTACAAAATACCATTTGACTGTTTGGATGTTAATTTCACTTCCCCACCTTTTTTGGGGTGTAATAATAAAGGGGTTTTGGGTTGCCCCCCCAAATAATTTTAATGGTAATCGCGCATAATCGATGCTCACTAACAAAAACCTTATCGATACGGCCGACTATCGACTATCGATCAAATCTCGATACCCCAACGCAACCCCTAAAACACATTTAAGGGAATTATTAAAAAATCTGATATAAAAAATTTTAAAAAAAAAAAAACCAAAAAATTTCCCCAAAAAAAAGTGTTTAAAAAAAAAACGGGACTTAAACAATAAAACAACTGATTTTTTAAATGCCCACATTCCCTTTAATAGTTTTTTTAAAATTGTTTAAATTTTCCCCCTTGCCCCAGGTTTAAGTAACAGTTTTCCCAAGGTGCCCTAATGTGATGTTGGACCAGAAGTGATGTTGTATGGGAGTTGGCATTAGAGCGTGAGAGGTGTGGGGCTTGTAAATTTTGGGGGCTTGAGTTTTGAAATCCACCCTCAGAAAATCCGAGTCATGCAGACTACAACCCCGGAATTTTCTATTAAGGTCTAAGGGGATGGAAAATTTCCCCGTCGTTCCCTTTGGAAAGGTTTTTAAAAAAACCAAACCACTCATAAACCGACTATAAAATTCTTGCAGTGTAACAGGTCCTTAAACCCCAACTTAAGGGGAGTTTTGTTTAAATTTTTGTGCAATTTTCCAAACCCAAAAAAACCCTTAGGACCCCCAAACCAAAGTAAAAAAGCTTCAGGGAAACTTAACCCTTTTTCCCCCGAATTCGGACACAACCCCATTTTTTCCTTTTTTTTAGGTCCAGTTATAAACCCAAAAACCCCCTGAATTTTAAAGCTAAATACATAAATTTCCCAAAAACAGTGGCACAAATATAAAAAATGGGAAACAACCTAACAAAGGGGGCAAGGGAAATTTTTAAAAAGGGATTTTTGCTTCTAGGATATATGAAACATTTTTGAGATTCTCAGTTTCACATTTATGATCAAAACTGCTTAAGCACCTCCGAACTCAACGGGACCTCAATACCATGGCTCCGTCCTACGCTATTTTATTCCTACACTAATTGTTACCTTTGGTTGTGGTCCTATTCAGACCTCCATAATCCAGGAATAAGGAATCAATAGTGTATAACCACCATGCCTTGATGTCCCATTGAATTAAGTTCGGAGGTGTCTTAAACAGTTTTGATCAAAAATTGAAGCTGAGAATCTCAATAATTTTTTCATATATCCTAGAAAGCAAAATGCTTTTTTTCAATTCCTATTCCCTTTGACAGTGTTTCAGTTTATAGTGTGCCACTGTTATTGGAATATGTATGTATACTACAGCCGCACCAGTGTTGCACCTATGTTCATAATCCAGAGAATGAAGGAACCAGCTTACAAGTTACACTGCACTGATAAAAAAGCCATGTCAAGGTGGGTGGAGTGCAAAAAAAAACAAAATGAAGGCAGCCAACACCTCTAAACTCGAACTAAAAGTCAATATATGGTTATGCAACATCCAAAAAAAACATTTTTGAAAAAATGAACATAGGTGCATCACACTGGTGTGGCTGTAGTATACATACATACATATTCCAATAACAGTGGCACAGGTGGTCCTACACTATTGATTCCTTCATTCCCTGGCTTATGGAGGTCTGGTTCTGATTGGTCACTATGAGCTCTGATTGGTCGCTATGGGTTCTGATTGGTTGCTATGGGCTGTGATTGGTAGCTATGGGGCTCCTGATTGCTCTCTATGGGCTCTGATTGGGTTGCTATGGCCCTGATATGTTACTATGGCTCTGATTGGTTGCTATGAGCTCTGATTGGTTGCTATGGGCTCTGAATGTTTGCTATGAGCTCTGATTGGTTGCTAAGGGCTCCGAATTCAGTTGCTATGAGCTCTGGATTGGTTTTATGAGGTCTGATTGGTATCTAAGGCTGTGATTGGTCGCTATGGGCCCTGATGCTCACTATGGGCTCTGAATGGGTTGCTAATGGGCTCTGATGGTTACATGGGCTCTGATTGGTTGCTATGGGCTCTGGTTGCTATGAGCTCTGATTGGTTGCTATGGGCTCTGATTGGTTGCTATGGGCTGTGTCACTTTCTCCCTGCTCGCCGTATGTAGCGAGCGGGGAGAGGAGACGAAATCCATAGTTCTCTATGAATTACCGTACTGACTGTGACGGATTGTAGCCCGTAATTCAGTACAGCGCGAAATACGGGCTGAAATCCATCCCAAAATAAGCCGTGTGAACATTGCCTTACAGGTGATCTGGTTACAAGGAACTTGTGCAGCCAGAAGCATGATAACTTTGCAGTCATGAGAACACTGCAGGAGGGCTGCACAGCTGACGTCCTGTCCCTTCCCCTGCTCACATCACACCCAGAATTATGAAGTCACAAGGTCTTCACCAAATGGGGGGGGAAGGGAGACTCAACCCTCTTGGGAGGAGAGACAACGACTACTGAGAGAAGAACTAGGGGGGGGGCGGGGGGGGCCCGAGAGATTTGAAGTTTGAAACAGATAGAAGACAGCTCAAGTCAGCGCGAAGCTTTCGACACGAACAAAAACCCGCATATAAATAACATTGTTCAGATTAATTCTACTGGGTTAGTTCTGCTTGATGTAAGATACCGCATATGTGATTGGGTTTTTTTTGTCGTGTATACAAACAATTACGAGAGATTGATTATTATATAATTCATCTTAGCTATTCTATAGTTATTTATTTAATTTCTTTTTTTCTACAACTTTTATATTATTTCTTTTATACTTAGTTGATTTTTTAAATCCCATGGAGCACCTGTTAATATTATTTTTTAGATGGTACACATTAAATGTATTATAGTAATTCATATGATGCTAAGTACATTCTAATCAGGTGCCTATGACACAGGCACCAGTCAGTGGCAGCACAAGTTGTTCCCGACTGCAGGCTTCTTACACAAAAGAGTAAGCCCAGGGCTGGACTGATGCGAGCCGTTCTGGGCTCTATCCGGGTCACTGGAGTCCCGATCACCCCGACAGAGCAGGGAAAGCCCTTTAGGATTATGCTGCCTGCGGCTTACGTAACTAGCTAGCAATCAAAAGGGTTAAGCGGCCAGGGAGCGGGTTGAGCCCGCCACTTTCTGGCGCTGTGCTGGGTAAGGGTTGTGTAGTACAGCCCCATTCTCAGCGCAGCTGCGGCGCCAGGAGCTGCAAACCCCGATGCCTGCAGTGACGTCAAAAGATGTCGCTGCTGACGAACGACCTGAAATGCGTCAAAGGACAGTGGGCGGAGTTAAAATCCACCGGATTCTGGTGGATTTTAAGACATGCTGCATATTCTGCTGGATTGCCGTCAGATTCCCATACATTCAATGTATGAGGCTGATGGAAAATACGTCAAAATCTCGGCAAATCAGCGCCAAAACCATGTCCAGCCCACGGATCAGCAATGTAATAAAGGCTGCACGATATTGTGACCAGCATTTTAAACGATAGCATGTCTGTTAGACACAGCTTCAGGGTAAACTCACAAGGCAAGCTTGGACGCTGAATTTTAAGCGTCCAAATCAACGTCAAAACGTCGTCTGAATGTACCGCAATTCAGCCACATGATACAGTACTGCACAAATATCTTGAGAGCGCCTGTACACACCACATGCAGAAAAACCGCGCAGTATAAGATACATGTAGAGAGACTGCATAAATGCAAAAATACCTATTAACCCCTAAAAGCCGAACGCCTTGAAAAGTAGTTAATTGACCAAACATGATTTTTCTAGATTTTTAGCCTCCTTGCGTTACAAACAGTTGTAAACTTTTTATTTTTTCAACTGACGCGGTCTAGTATGATGCCGGTCGTGTTTATTCGAAGACAAGTTGTACTTTATGGGGGAATAGTATTATAATGTTCACGGTTATAATAAATGCAGAAACTTTTTTATTTTATTTACTTTATATTTTTTTTTATACACCATTCACATTTCACACCACACTTAATAACCCGGTTAAATAATTCTACAGAGTTATTACGGGTCGTGGTGGATACCTAATATCGTTGTATATGGTATTTTGTGCGTGATAATTTAATGCACAATTAATTTTTTGTATTAAATATTTTATTTTTAATTTTATTTATAAATTTATTTTTTTTGTCTTTTTTATATACACACTCTTATTATGGGTTTTTCTTGTACTCTTTTTTTTGACTCCCTGCGAGGGAACAACTGTTTACATTTTGAGATTTTTTACATATTTACACTTAGTAATGTAGATTAGCGAATGATTCAAGGAGAATGCAAATACATTATAATCCATTGTCAGTCTGACACAGGCAGTGATCAGACAGCACACAGTCCTGACCTGGTCACCCTGGCTCATACACAGACAGCTCTTGGGGCCACTCTAGGGTCCCCAGGGCTGACTGTTGCGCTACCGTTTTCCCTCCCCGGGCCTCTGGTCATGTCAACGGGGTGTTTCCGATCACCCTACAGAGCAGGGGCAACCCTTGATTGCGCATGCGGTAAACCAAACGCACCCGCCACGATCAAAGGTGGTTAAGCCATCTAGGGGTTGCGGAGGTTCCGCCGCTCTCCGGTGCAGCGCAGAGGAAGCTCTGGGATCAGCACAGCCCCGATTCCAGCGCATCTGCGCGCCCCGGCGCCGCAAATTACCGGCGAGGTCTGCAGCAGCACGTCTAAAAAGACGCACTGCAGACGAACGACCTGAACATTTGGGTGGCGCGGGGAGACGTATGGTAGTTAAACAACCACATCGCACAGTCCGTCGAGGGGCATGAAGGCGGGTGGCTGCGCGGATTGACGATCATGCATATAGATAAAGCAATAAGTAAGAGTGCAAACGATGTGGGTGCAGCCATGCTTGTGCTTCAGCCCTCCTAGTGACGACCCATACTAACCGCAGTATTAGGTGGGCGCCCAGCACTATCTGGTATCCAACACAAAGAACATAGTTCACTCCCTCAGCTCCGCCTGCACTGGTGGGCCAGATAAAAAATGTCCTACTGAGAAACGCATGTTTAAATAGATGTATTAGTGCTGTAACGGCCCCAAATACACAACTCCGCAACTGCACGTAACGGACCACAATGTGCGATGACGCGTCCCTGCATGTTGATCATTTAACACAAAAACACAGAGCACCGCCAAAAAACCACCTTAGAAGCATATGAAAACTAATGAATGGATTTGAACTACGACGTTATGGTGCCCGCCGGGTTCCGACGCGGTTTCCACTTTCAAAACCCACATCCAACATTGTCAGCCCAGTTTAGAGCGCGCAAGGTTTCCTATGGGAAACCGGCGTAAATATTCACCGACGCTCGGATTAGAGGCCGCCGCGTGTTTGGAAACCACTCCCAAACCACGCCCACGGCCGTGTTGAGGCCGCGAACCAGACGGCCACGCGCCCACAGTGGGCCCAAAACCCGAGGTCAGGACGAGGGTTTCTGGTCCGGCGGGAACGGGGCGAAAACCGCGAGAGCCGAGGACCCGCGACCAACCCGCGATTGGAACGGCGCGTCGTAGAGCGAGTTGCACATGAATGCATCTTTTTCAGCACCTAAAACAGCGTCCGAAGAAGAACAGAAAATCTCGTTTTGTGTGAACTATTACACATGTGAACTGAGGATAACTACATCCAATAGAGTGCGCTGTGGAGCTCTTTTCCCATAATAGCCACTGTTATTTTACATGAGCACTCAGATGCAAAACCGGGAAAGCATTTGGAAAAGCTTTTATAATTCTGATTTTGGCGAAGGACATTGCTCTAAAAACAGCGTCAAATCAGCCGTGTGAACTTACAGTAAGCAATCCTCCTCTATGTTTGGGTGCGTTCACACGGCAAAGAAAAAATACCGATCCGGATTTTCCAACTGGTATTTTGTCTTTTTTTTGCACTTTGAGGGGACTACTTTTGTTTTGCGGTATGTTCGGCGAACGAAGCCGCCCCCCTAAGTTTCGCACTAATCACATGTTCATATACCCGCTTGAAAACCAGGCGAGAAAGAATGAACACGTGGCTAAATGTTTTTCATGACACGCGCGGCGGTGTCAAAAACCATTGCCGTAGAAAATCCGTGCAGAGTGAACTACAACAACAAATTTTCTATTTTCAGTCATATTGCTAAAAGTTAGACAGTGGTGTGTACAGATGGCTGTTAAAGCGTCCCGAGAAACACGACTGTAAATCTACTGAAACACCCAGAGTGCCCGTGGAGATGGGGCCCTTATGTAAAATCTTATCTCTTGGTGAAGAGGACCGCCCCCGATTGTTCTAGGATACAGCCCTGTGGATATACAAGTATTTCTTGGGAGAGATCTCTAATATTGAGCGTTATACATATATTATACATATTTATTATGGGGGGGAGCGCGCGGGGGGGCCCCCTGAAGCCATCTTCGCGTCTAGCACTAATACACCCCAATCTTCTAATCTACTAGGAACATTGAAAGTCACCCGTCCTTTTATTTACTTTACGTTATATTTTTTTGCTGAAGTTCTCATCCAAATTGAGAGCCTCTATGCCCGCTTTTAATACACAGGAACGTCCTATATCCATTGCGCAGCTGCAGCCTACACGCAGCTAACACATCATAAAGTTTGACTGACCCACGAAAGGCTCGCCAAAGTCCTTTCCTCCATGTAACTTTTACCCAATGCTTGGCCATCTGTTCTAGGTACATGTAGTCGCACCCGAGCACTTTTAGATAGCCTTGCGAGTGGTGAGCTCTTTGTCCCAGTTCAACTCTACAATGTACTTTCCTGTGCAGCAGGATGGCGCTTACAAACGCGTCCACAACAGCAACCATGTGTGGCCATGACCAGTTGACTTGGCTTAAAGTGAGGATAATCAGTGTATCCTATGCCTCTCCACGCCCTTTCAATACACCCCAGGATCCTATTTGCCTTGGCAGCTGCTGCCTGACACTGGCTGCTACAATAAAGTTTACTGTCCATTAAGGCTCCAAAGTCCTTTTCCAGTCACTTTTACCCTAACATTTTGCTCCTCTGTATCTGGAGGTACTAGTAGTCCACCCAGTCCTTTTAATTATTTTTGATAGCCGCCGGCTTTGAACCTGTTGCAAAGCATCTACAATGTCCCTTCTTGTGTCCACTGGTGCACAACTATCCACAAACTACCCTGTGTGGTCCCTGACCATGACTTTGTATAATAGGAGAATAATGTCTCACTATTGAGTATCTTGGCTCCTTTTAATACACCCCCAGAACCTAATTATTGCCTCGGCCGCTGCTGCTGACACTAGGCTGCTACAGATTAAGAGTTTACTGTCCACCAGGAATCCCCTACTCCTTCTCCATTGACTATTACCCAGAAAGTTGCTAAACTTTCTGGGTATTATATCCACCCAGTCCCTTAGTTATTATCTCTTGATTGCACGGGCCATTGATACCTGCTCCAGCTCTGCGCGATGTGCTTTTCCTGTGCACTGTGCCCAAACCGTCCCACAATACTCCATTGTGAGGTTCTAGCCATTGAGCTTAAATCTGCCCCTTTTAAATGCACCCCATGACCTATTTGCCTTGGCAGCTTGCTGCCTACACTGGCTGCTACATTAAGTTAACTGTCCACTAAGACTCCAAGTCCTTCTCCACTCACTGTTACTACCCTAATCTTTCTGTGTGATTGTAATCCACCACCAGTCCATGTTAAATGCAGTTACCATAACCCATTTAGACTCGTTTCATAGAAGTCTTGTGTTCCCTTCTGATATAAACCTCAATCGAGTGGATTTTGTTTTATATAATATTTGCAGATGAAGCCTCCATAGAACCTATCAATGCATGTAAAGAATTTGCATGAAAACTGCCTTCTCTTCATCCCCCAGAGTATTAAAGACATTTAATTAAAGACACTAATGTGAGGCAATGGGCTCTCTGTGAGCAGGAGAGGACATGGGCTATTAGATGTTTCATTGCTTCTAAACTACAGCTGTGCTCGCTGGTATTTTCTGCATTCTAATGAGCTAATGTAGATAAAATAGTAACCAGGGAAATACCGCACAAGTATCAGGCAGCAGTAACTGGCGACCGTAAGGAGCGCGCTGCAATTACACTCAAGGTTTTCTCTATTTCATGCCCACCCCACCCCCAGATTAAAGAGCAATTGTGGGAACGCCTTGACCATTACAAACAACGGCGATACATTATGGCCACTGCACAGTACAGGTATTCAATATTCTGCGAGCGCTGCTTGAGTTTTACATGTATCTATATATTTACAATTTTTTCGTTACAGAATTTTTCATTCCGTCAATGTGTATAAAGTGGATTTTGCCGCGTGTGCCAGAATAAGGGGTCGGAACGCAAGCGAATTATTGGTTCGACATAGCAAAATGACATGGTTGCTCACTGGTGCTTGAAGAATCAGAGAAACTGAAACGGCAGCACAAGCAGTAATAATTAAAGGTATGGATAATAGTAACATGTAATAGAGAACACATATAGCAGTAGTAGATAGCAGAAAGCCACCAACTCATTATTCGGCACAAAAAGGAACAATGCCGTGGGCCCCTTCAACCTTTGGTTCCCATAATAGAAGCTAAGGCATGGACCATGGATGTTAACCCCTTAAGCCGATCACCTGCAAAGTAGTTAATGACCAGAACATTTTTTTTTAGTTTTTGCCTCCTTGCGTTTCAACAGTTGTAACTTTTTTATTTTTTCAATAACGCAGTTGTATGAGGCCTCGTTTTATTCGAGACAAGTTGTACTTTATGGGGAAATAGTTTAAATTCGCTTATAAAAAATTGCAGATTTTTTTTTTAATTTTTAAAAAAAATGTTTTGTTTTTTTTAATTTTTTTTCACACCATTCACATTTCACACTTAATAACTTGTTAGATTAATTCTACAGGTTCTTACGATCGTGTGGAGACCTAATATGCGTTGGTTTTTGTGTGTGTGTAATGTATGCACAATTATTTTTTATTAAATATTCATTTTTATTTTATTTTTATTCTTTTATTCATTTTTTTTTTACACTTTTTCTGTTTTGTTTTTTTTTACTTTTTTTTTTAAATCCCCTGAAGGGAGAAATGTGTTACAGTTTTTTTTTTTTTTTTAAAACTTAGTAATGTATTAGCATATTCATATATGCGAATACATTATAATCTGTGTCAGTCTGACACAGGCAGTGATCAGGACACCACACAGTCTGTCCTGGTCACTGGCTTAGTACACAGACAGCTCTGGGGCTACTGTAGGTCCCCGGGACTGACTGTGCAGCCGTTCCCCGGGCTCTGTTGGGTCACCGGGTGTTACCATCACCCAACAGAGCAGGGAAACCCTTTGATTGCGCTGCGGTAACGCACCGCCACAATCAAAGGGTTAAACCACAGGGTTGCGGATGTTTCCCCCGCTAACCGATGCATGCAGGAGCTGCGCTGGGATCAGGAATGTGTAGTACAGCCCCGGTCCCAGAGCTGCTGCGGCGCCGGAAACTCCGATGTCTGCAGCGACGCAAAACAGACGTCGCTGCAGACGAACGACCCGCACCGGCTGACGCCAAAAGACAGTCGTTAAGGAGTTAAAGGGGTTTTCTCACCACAATGATTAGCTTTTAATATGTTGGGAAAGGTAAATGAAGGCAATTACCAAATACATTGCTGAGTTTATTTTGCTTTGGTCAGGAGATAAATAAGATTTAATCTCCTTTTAGAGTACTCAAGTTTATCTTGGTCACCGACCACCTCTCTCTCTACTGTCTCGTATATGATTGAACTGAGCTGCCGTCAGTCAGTAAGTTCAACCATGGTGAGTCACTCCCTGCAGAAGTCCTAACTCAATGTAGTTTGTTTACCTAATTAAATGACAAGCCTTGTACACTACAGATTATAAACCTACTACACTCCTATCACTGTAACAGGAATAACCAGGAACATCAGAGATGATGTTTCAATCAGTGTTATAGACCCACCCGCAGCTTGATCAGGAAATGAGAATCTGAAGCTGGCTGTGGCTTTGTGAAACTACATAGCAAAAAAAAAACCTTTAACAGACATATTAAGGGCGACATATATGAATGGGTCTGTGCCAGATATCTACGGTGTTCTTTGGGTCATAGGCAACATTTCTCTTCCTCCAAACATAGCGAGTTGAGTTAATGCCAAAGAGCTCAATTTTTGTCTCATCCGACCCCAGCACCTTCTCCCAATCACTCACAGAATCATCCAGGTGTTCACTGGCAAACTTCAGACGGGCCTGCACATGCGCCTTCTTCAGATGGGCCTGCACATGCGCCTTCTTCAGGCGGGTCTGCACATGCGCCTTCTTCAGGCGGGTCTGCACATGCGCCTTCTTCAGGCAGTCTGCACATGCGCCTTCTTCAGGCGGGTCTTCACATGCGCCTTCTTCAGACGGGCCTGCTCGTCACATGCGCCTTTTTTCAGACGGGCCTGCACATGCGCCTTCTTCAGGCGGGTCTGCACATGCGCTTCTTCAGGCGGGTCTGCACATGCGCCTTCTTCAATGACAGGCCCTGGGTCACATGCCCTGGGGCCTCTGTTTCAGAACGTTTGGCCTGCACATGCGCTTTCTCCTCATCCTAGGGCAGAACGGGGGGCACTGCCCCCCAAAATGCGCCTTCTTCAGGGGGCTGGTCGCTGCACATGCGCCTTCTTGAGCAGAGGGTGAAACCTGCCGGTTGGACGCTGACTGCAGGATTTTAAACCATTACGGCGTAATATGTAACCAATGGTTTTCTTGGTGACTGTGGTCCCAGCTGCCTTGAGATCATTAACAAGTTCCCCCCGTGTAGTTTTAAGCTCATCGCTCACCTTCCTCATGATCGAGGAGTCCCCACGAGGTGAGATTTTCCCTGGTGCCCCAGATCGATGTTCACTGACAGTCATTTTGTATTTCTTCCATTTTCTTACTATTGCACCAACAGTCGTCTCCTTCTCACCCAGCGTCTTACTTATGGTTCTGTAGCCCATTCCAGCTTTGTGCAGGTCTATGATCTTGTCCCTGACATCCTTAGAAAGCTCTTTGGTCTTGCCCATGTTGTAGAGGCTAATTGAGTCTGATTGATTGAGTCTATGGACAGGAGTCTTTTATAAAGGTGACTATTTCAGACATCTGTCTTTATTGCAGGTAATACGTTGATTAGAAGCGTCTAACTGGTCTGTAGGAGGCAGAACCCTTATTGGTTGGTAGGGAATCAAATACTTATTTCTCTCAGCAAAATGCAGATAAATTTATATAATTTATACAATGTAATTTTCTGGGTTTTATTTTGAATATTCTAACTCTCAATGTTAAAATTAACCTACCCTTAAAATTATAGACTGTTGATGTCTATGTCGATGTGCAAACTTACACAATCAGCAAGGGATCAAATACTTATTTCCTTCACTGTGGATGATGCCTGGAAATACAACCACTCTTCTATCATTTATAATATGGGGCTGCATGTCAGGTAAAGGAGCATGGGAGGTGCGATCATGATCTCAGTAGTCAGTGCACAATGAATCTCAGACATAGTGGACCTGGCCTCCTTCCATCGATAACTAAAAGGTTTGCTAATGATGATGTCATTTTTCAGGATGATGAGGCATCTTCTCATAGAGGGGGGGGTTCCCACCATAGACATTAATGACATATTAATAGGATATTCTCAAAACACAAATAACCTATTATTTATAAGCAATAGTATGCACCTTTTTTGTTCAGTCGAAATGCGAGTCTTCCATAGCTCATGTTAAACATCTACGGCAAATTGACCAAACTTTCTTAAAATACTTTCTCCTTTTAATCATTAACGATACAAAAAACAGACAACAGTCTTTGAAGACATAGGAAAACGTGCAATACTTATCGCGCTTAGGCGTAGTCCATATTCTCAATGGTATTAGATATGAGGATAGCTGGAGGGCAGGAGCCGTCCGCACACCCGTGCGACGTTTCGAAGAATGAACTTCTTTATCAAGCATGCGCAGTGAGGTAAGTATGCTATTTATATACCTTTCCAAATCACAGACGTACAATTATAAAAACACTTTCAAATCTAACTTTTCGTTTAACCCTTTGGGGCTGAGAGCGTCCAAGCTTACTATCCAGAAGCTTTCCCTCTTAATTAGATGTTCACTAAGGTTTGCAACAGACTGATTTTTAACTCTTTCTAGTACGCACCATTTAAGCTCTGATACATTATGATGTGCCTCGAAGAAATGGCGTGCTACGGTATTTTCATCAAATTTACTTTTCTCGTTGCATCGCAAGTCACACTTATCATTTTCTGACTTATCCTTTTTCTGTTTGTAAAGCCGGATAGCCGATCTGTGCTCATTGAGCCGTATTCTCACTTGCCTGCTAGTTTGCCCAACGTACGGTTTCCCACAGGGGCATTTCAAGAGATATATTACCGCGCTACTCTGACAAGTGGGTATCCTCGTATTTTGATGGGGGTCCCTTGTGTTGGATGATTAATTTCTGAGCCTTTAATAAGCTGTTACATTTTTTGGCAGTTTAGACGGGTTTACGTTCCTTTTTTTTTCGGGGCTTTAGTGCTTTCCTGTTTATTTTGATTGTTTTTTCTTAATCCCAAGAGCTTATAAAGGCTCTGTCCAAAATGTGTGTCCTTTTCGATATATGGTTGTTCCTGAAAAACTGCCATACTGGGGGTTCATTTTCAATTTAAGAGCCCAGTATTTATTGATTGTTTTTTTAATCATTGTTGCATGTTCATCATTGTAGCGGCATAGAAAATTGTTGTGCCCCCTCTCATTTTTTTTCCTTGAATTAAAGCAATTCCTGCCCGGGCTTTTTTGAAAAACCTTTTGCCTATTTTTTTAAAAGGTTTAACCCTCTCGAAAACTCTTTTTTAAAAAATTTTCAGTTATTGGTGCATCTTTTTAAAACATTGCTTCGTATTGAACGATGCGACGTGCCCCCAATTTATTTTCCCCCTTTTGGAATAGTTTTAAAATTATAGGGGGGAAAGGAAAACCTTTGTCTATGAAGTATTTTTTTTTCGCCCGGGTCTTTTTAGAGAACATAGTCGTTTCCAATTTTTGTTTCATATTAATGTTTTACACCCAAGTAGTGGACGTTTTCCCTATCCTTGGTGATAGAAAATTCTATCAAAGAATGTGCGTTGTTAATATTTTCCCAAAAATGTTTAAATTTCCCAAAGTTTTTTCCCTTGTCCAAAGGAAAAAAAATTGTCCACTATCTTTTGAAAAAATCTCAAAAATTGTAAAAATTTGAGAATTAAAAAAAAATTTTTTTTCTAAAAAAAAGACATAAAAAAAAATTTAAAAAAACTGGTTTCCTATTGGCGGCCCCCTTTGAGGTCCCTTGGGCTGACAAAAAAAAAAAAACTCCCAAATCAAAAGTAATTCTTTTTTAATTTTTGACCCAAAGTAAGTCAAAATGAAGGAAATCGGGCTTTTCCCTCAATGTTTTGATCTTCATTAAATTTGCTTTTTTACTACTAGTAACCCTTTTTCATCAATAGGTATTTCTTTAAATGGGGTTTTGTTTTCAAAGTAAAAAGGAAAGTGGGCCCCCGGGTACAATTTTTTTTTTAATGTTACGAAAAAATTTTTGGCCGGTTTTCCGCAAAAACTGTGGGGATCTCTTCTCACTATCTTTTGCAAAAAAGGAAATTTCTACTTGGTTAGCTATATTCTCAAAAAGGGAAAGTTGCCCCCAGTTTACGTTTGGGAGGGCCTGGGGGGGTTTCCCAAAAAGATTTATGTACCTTTGGTCCCAAAGAAAGGGAAACGGGGAAACTTTGGGGGTGTAATTAACAAATTTGGTTTTTTTTCATGTTCGAAATTTTTTCCTTTCCCGGGTATAAGCTTCTTGCACTACGATCAATGATCTTATTGAACTTTTCCCGTGGGGTCTTTTTTTTTTAAGTTTTTCATACACATTAGAATCTTTTTAACGGCCTAGTGGTTTTCCCTCTATTTTACTGTTTTTTGTTAAATAACGACTGTTGCCCCTCCCTTACCCGCTTTCTTTATTAAAATTTTCCCCGGAAATCTTTTTTTAGTTGTTGTATGGGTTTTAATTTTCCCTTACAAAATATTAGGTTTTTTTTATATTTTGGGATCTTTGTTCCATGCTTTTTTAAACCTCTGTAAGTCAGTTTGCTCGAAATACCTCTAATGCTTTTAAAATTTACTTTCAAAATCAAATTTTTACTTTTTTTAAAACAATCTTATTAGTTCTGATTGGTGGGACAAGGAAGGAAGTTTTTTATTTTGCTGCTCCCAAAAAATTTTTTAAATCCGCAAGTTCGAAATGCGGAAAAAATCTACCCCCTAAAGTAAAAAAAACTGTTGCAAAAAATGGGAACCCAAATTTTAAAATCCTTTTTTCAAGGGCCCGATTTCTGGGGTAGGGTTAAATTTTTTTTTGAAGAGATGTTAATGGCCAGTGTCTCTTGACTTCTTTTTTCCTTTCCCCTTTTTTTCCCCGATTGATCCAGTTGTCGCCCTGTACTGCTTGGGGGTTTTGCTCCACTGCTCTCCCCAAAGGAAAATCTTTTTTTTCTGGGGTCGATCCATTTTTAAAAAATTTTTCCCCTTTGTTTTTCTTTTGATTTTTAAACCCTGTGTTAGACTTTGCACTCAACGTTGCCCTTTCATTTTAAATCAGGGGGTGTTATTTTCCCGAGCTGGTAAGGGTTGCTCCCTTTTCTTTTTTTTTTCTTTGTCTGAAGCGGGTAACGGTTCTTTCCCCCGGGCCCAATGTATATCTGGGTTTAAAACTTTAAGCCCCTTCGTATCTTTTTCCAAATTTTTTTTATTTTGTTTTGAAATAGTTGTTGCTGTAGGGCATCCATATTTTTATTGAGTTCTTCTTGTGTTTGATTGTACTGTTTATAGTTACATTTTTTTTGTAGTTTTTTTCCCCAATTTGTAATATTCTGTTTTCGTTTGGTAAATTGTTTTTTGCAGATGTTTGTAGTGTGAGGTACATTAAATCCAGGGAATATCTTTTTCCCAATAGCTTCCCAATTTTTCCCCGGTTTTTTCCCAAATAAATCTTTTTAAAAGAATTTTTTGGAAAGGGACCCCAAGGGTCCCCCTGGGTATACGTGATACCTTTACTTTCTCTGTAATGGTTGATGCATTTTTAGAGTCAAATTTTTCATTTTTTTTCCTTTTAAATTCCTCCAACCTTTTCGGGAAATTCCGCGGGTTTGTTTCTCCTGTTTTTTTTCTAACCCCAAAACCTGCTTTTTCAGCCAGGTTTAAAGGTGTTATTCTTTTTCTTTGGTCTGTAAGGTATGTTCAAAACGGCCCTTAATTGCGGGATTTAATTTTCCCCCCGAAATTAAAGCCGTGGGACGGGGGGGGCGGGAGGGGGGGGGAGTAAGCAGGGGGCCGGCACTTCCCCGGGCCCCATTGACAAACCCACTGTTTGGCGGCGGGGAAATACGCGTTAAAAAGTGACATGTCAAATTAAATCTCCCCCCCCGGCGGCTTCCCCGGGCGGGGGGGGGGAGGAAAAACGAAAATCCATAGTTTCTATGAGAACGGGGAAATTTTCCGTAATGAATGGGCCGTTTTGGGCCCCGTAATTGGCGCACTTCGGCGCGGTAATTACGGACCGAAATACGGCCCTTTTTAAGCCTTTGTGAAAAGGGGCCTAAAGCAGAACATCTCGGCTCGGAGCCCCCTTTAAAACATTTGCTATATCTTAAAAACATTGACATGGTAGTTTTCCCACTCTTATAAATGGGTAGGGAAAGAATAAAAAAAATTCTCAAAACACAAATAACCTATTATTTATAAGCAATAGTATGCACCTTTTTTGTTCAGTCGAACTATAGAACAGTACGATCAAACACAAGAATAACTCAATAAAAATATGGATGCCTTACAGAAAAACAACTATTACAAAACAAAAAAAAAAAAATTAAAAAAGAGATACAAAGGACTATATTTTAAAAACCGAGAAATTTATAAAATGGGGAGGAAAGATCTCGTTACCCCTTAGACAAAGGGAAAAAAAAAAGAAAAAAAAGCAACGTTACCAGCTTTGGAAAATAAAAAACCCTTTTGATAAATTTAAAGGGCACGATTGGTGTAAAATCTAACACAAATAAAAATCAAAAAAAAAAACAAAGGGAAAGATTTTTTAGAAAAAGGAGCGACCCCCGAGAAACAGATCCCCGGCGAGAGCAGTGGGGAGCCCGAAGCAGTACAGGACGACAACTGCCCATCAATCGAGACGAAAAAGGGGAAAAGGAAAAAAAAAGAAGCTATAGAGACACCCGGCCATTTAAAATTCTTTCAAAAAAATTAACAGGGAGCACAGAACTCCCGCCATTTACCCCAAAGGGTTAACTTTGTTCCTTAAAATTTTTGAGCAACAGTTTTTTTTAAATTTAGAGTAATTTTTTTCCGAAAGTGCGTTAAAAGTGCGGATTAAAATGTTTTGGCAGCAGGGAAAAAAAAAAATCTTCCCTTCCTTTTCTAGCCAAAACACCAACTAATAAGATTTTTTAAAAAGTCAATCGTCCGATTTTAGTGTGTCAGCAAATTTGAGGTATTTTGAGCAATCTGTTACCCCTTTCAGAGGGTTAAACAGCAAAGGGTTTAAAAATTTTGGGAAATATATAAACCTTAATATTAGTAAGGAAGAGTTAACCGGGAGTAAAAAAATTAAAAAAAAATCCGGGAAAAATTTAAAAAAGAAAACGGGATAAGGGAAAGGGGCAAAAAGTGGTTTATGAAAAAAAACAAGTATATAAAAGGGGAAACCACCCAGGCAGTTTTAAAAAAAGATTCTAATGTGTATGAAAAAATAAAAAACGCCCCACTGGCCAGAGTTCAATAAGATCATTGAGTCAGTAGTGCAAGAAAGGGTTATACGGAAAAGGAATAATTTCAGAAATGAAAAAGCCGATTAGTTTTAAATTTTCACTCCAAAAGGGTTTCCCGTTCTGTATTGGGTTTCCAAAGGTTTAAAAAATTTGGGGAATCCCCCCCCGGCCCCTTTCCCATGTATCTTTGGGGGCAACTCCCTTTTTGAGAATTATAGCTAAAAAATATGTGGTACCTTCTTTCAAAAGATTTGTGAGAAGGAATTCCCCCCCAGTTTAGGGATACTGGCCCAAATTTTTACGTAACATTGAAAAAAATTTTTTTTTAACCCGGGGGCAACTTTTTTGTACATTTGACATCAAAAAACCCTATTTAAAGGGAAAATCCCATTGATGAAGGCTTACTAGTAGTAAGGGGAAGATTAAGTGAAGATCCCCCATTTTGGGGGGCAATAGGGCAGAATTTTCCTTTATTGTGACGTTACTTAATCTATTAAAAAGAAATTACTTTCCCTTTGGGGGGGGTTTTTCTTTTTTCAGTCCCAAGGGGGCCCCCAAAGGGGTCGCCAATTGGGGGCCGAGTTTTTCAAATTTTTTTATGTCTTTTTTTGAGAAAAAATTTAAATTTTTTAAATTTTCAAAATTTTTTAAAAATTTTTGGATTTTTTCAATAGATATGTGGACGGAATTAAATTTTTTTTCCTTTGGACAGGTACAGAAAAAGGAATTGGAATCATTTTTTGGGAAAATTTTTAACAACGCACATTCTTTGGGTTGAAATTTTCTTCCCCCAAGGGGTAGGAAAAATGCCACTACTTGGATGTAGAAAATTAAAAAAGCAGATACAATTAAAATTTGGAAAAAACTATGTTCTCTAAAAGACGGGGGCAGAAAAAAAAATTTCTTCATAGACAAAGTTACCATGCCCCCCCGATATTTCAAGCTTATTCCTAAAGGGGAATATATTGGTGCACGTCCCCATCCCGTTCAGATGACGATGCATATGTTAAAAGATAAACCCAATAAATGAAAAAATTGGTTTAAAAAGGGTTAGAGGGGTTAACCTTGAAAAAAAAAGGACAAGAGGTTTTGCCCAAAAAAGGGAGAAAGGGGTTTCTAAAATTAAGGGGAAAAAAGGGTGGAGGGGGACAACGAGTTATATGGTCGTACTTTTGATGAAAAATGCAAAAAATGATTAAAAAACAATCAAAAATACTGGGTCTTATGAGACTTGGTCCAAGTATGGCATTTTTTTCCGGGAAAAAAACCCTATATCGAAAAGGGGCAACATTAGGGGCAGAGCCCTATAAACTCTGACCCTTAAGAAAATCAATAAAAAAAAACAGATGCCAACGGGCCCCGAAAAAAAAAGGAAAGTATCCCTGTCTAAACCCGCCAAAACTGTAAAAGCATTTTTTAAAGGGTCAGAAATTTTAAACATCCAACAAAAAGGTACCCCTATCAAAAAAACGAGGATACCCACTTGGGCAAAAGTAGCGCGGGGGAAAATATCTCTTGAAAAAGCCCCTGGGGGGGAAAACCCTTCGTTTTGGGCCAAAATAGCAGGGAAGTGAGAAAAACGGCTCAATGAAAACAGATGGGGTATTCCCGGGTTTACAAACAGGGAAAAAAAAATAAATCAGAAATGATAAGTGTGGGCTTGCGGTTCAACGTGAAAAATTAAAATTTGATGAAAATACCGTAGCCGCCATTTCTTCGAGGCACTTTTATAAGTATTTAGGCTCAAATGGTGGGGTTTTCTTTTGAAAGAGTTAAAAATTTAGTCCCGTTACAAAAATTAGTGAACATTAATTAACGAGGGGGAAACTTCTGGGTAGTAAATTTTGGGCGCTCTCAGCCCCCCAAAGGGGGGGAAAAGAAAAGTTAAAATTTGAAAGGGTTTTTTTAATTTTACGTTTTGTGATCTGGAAAGGTATATTTAAATAAACATACTTACCTCATTTCGGGGATGCTTTTTAAAGGGAAATTCATTCTTCGGGAAAGTCGCACGGGGGGGGTTGCGGACGGCTCCCGCCCCCCAGGGATTCATAAAATAAAACCTTTTAGAATATGGGGCTAAAGCCAAACGCGATAAGTATTGCCCCCTTTTCCTATGTCTTCAAAGACTGTTGTTCCCGTTTTTTGTATCGTTAATGATTAAAAGGAGAAAGTATTTTAAGGGAAAAATTTTGGGCAATTTGCGTAAATAAAATTTTAAAAGGATATGCCATATTTTTTGGGTGGGTGCAAGTCCCACTCCTAGGACCTATACCTCAAAAACGGGCCCCCAGATATCTCTTAAAACAGAGAGGTGTTTGGAACTCTCCAGTTGATTTCGATTGTGTTCGGAACTCCCATTGAAATGAATGAGAAGATTCCGACCGCCGCACCTATCTCAAGAACGAACCCTGAATCCTCTCTGTTTTAAACATCAGTCAAAACTCTGCCACTGCAATAAAGGGGGTTGAGGGGTATGGTAGGGTGGGAAACCCCGCTATCTCATGAACAGGCCCACAAAACTCCCGTCCAAGCAGAGCCATTTTAACAGCATTATGGGCCCCTAGGCAGAGCACTGCATTTGGGCCCGCCCCAAAAAAATGGGCATCAAATAGGTAATGCCCCTTTCCTATCCATGCACACCCATTTTTATCAAGTAATTTCCCGCCTGCAGCCTAAAAAAGACTAATTGGGGAGGGCAGGGGGCCCATGGGTCCTTTTTTCCCCTCATGGATTTTTTTAAAATGTTTGACATCCTAAAAAACACAAAACCCTTAGGGGATTTTGGAATTTTCTTGTATTCCCGGGAAAAAAATTTTTAACCCCGCGGGGGCCCCTATACTTGTGGGGGCCCCAGGCAATGCCCCAGGTTTTGCACAATGGAAAAGGGAGCCCTGCGTTTGAGAAAGGAGAAACTTTTTGTGCTTCTGGGGTTTTCTCTCCCTTCATTTCAATGGTGTTGGGAGTACAGCCGAATTTCAACCCCCTTGGGCTGTATTGGAAATTCCATTGAAAAAGAAAAAGGGGGAGTACCCCAAACAACTTTTAAACCAAACCCGGGGGGGTATGAAAAAATGTTTAGGTCTAAACTCACTTTTTTTTTTTGGGGTTTTAGACCTAAACCTTTTTTTTTACATGTGGCCCCCCGGTTCTGTTCTTGAGAGCTGGGACCCACACCCATCTCACATTGATGGCATATACTATTAATATATAAGATGATAAAACCCATTTAAAGGGGTTTTGCCACAATCTCATTTCTACCTCCTTTTTTTTCCCCGCTCTTCAGCTCTGTTGTCAGAAAGGGGGGGGTGTGTGATTTTGTTGATTTTCCTATCCTGTGACCCCGCGGATGACATCAAGGGATTTCCTTCTGTAGTCAAAAAAAGGTCTGTTTATTTAAGGGGTTGTTCGTACAAATGATTGGGTTTTTAAATTTAAAAGATCTTTAAAAAAAGCAGCTTTGAATATATGTTCTTTTCAAAAGTCTATGATTTTTTAGCTACCCCGTTAGAGGAGTGCTCAGCTCCCCAAATCTCTATAGAGCCCACTGTTGATCCTTATCTTTTGGCTGTCGGTCTTTATGACTCCTCAGTCTTTGAAGACAGGGCGGAGCAAGGCCCCCTCCCGCACAGTGTTTTGTAGTAGGGGGGGGGAGGAGGACTCTGGGTCTGTGTCCATGCTGTGGATTAACCCCCTGTGTGCCTGCTTCCCCTGCTCTTACACAGATAGATGTGAAGAGTGACCCCTTTTGTTAAATATAACATGATTGTCTTTGGAACTGTGATATACTAATACAATACAGATCAGGCATGGAATACTTTATGCTCTCCTGTATTTGTGAGAATCCTGAGTATAGTAACCCTTCCCCTTTTTGTTGCTGGGGATGTGGGACTTGTAAGCTAAGCGGGGGGTAAGGAAACTTGCATCCTCTTGCTCGTTTTAGCACACCATTTCACATTCCTCTCTACACTCATAGTCAGCCCTCTCCTGCAACAGACCTAGGGAGGCACAACGGTGAACTTGGCAGCAAAATTCCCCCCCCCCCCCCCCCCCCCCCCCCTGTATAGAAAGTTCGTAGCTCCCGTGTGTGATGGGGGGGGGGAAAAGGGAGCGAAGAGCAGAAACTAGCACGCCCTCAGTTCAATTACCAGGCCATGACAGGGTTTAAAGCTCATAATGAGAAATCCTTTAAACATTGTGAGTGTCGAGGGTTTAAAGTTTTGCCTAGGCCAAGGGTCCTTTCAAAATCCTGCAGGAAAACCCAACCCGTGGATTTTTGCTCTCTTTATCAATGCCAAAAACTATTGGGTTTTATTCTTTATTTTATTTGCACGTTTGACAAATTCTAAGGGGCAAGAGGACGGGAAATAAATGCCGACCTGGGTTTGAAAAATCAGTACCCTAGAGAAAAGGGTGATGTTTGAGCTTTGACCAGGATGAGGAGCTGTCAGCCCTTTGGGCGTATCCCCTGGACGAGCTGTAAAAATGGTCACTAAAGGGGCGCTAAAACAGAAAAAGGTGCCCGAAATTTTTTAAAATGTGAATGGTGGAAATGTTTGTTATTTCATTTGCAAGCTTCCCACGTGAATTTTACTTCGTGGCAAAACCCCTTTAAGCTTTTGAAGGAACTGTTTGTCTTCAAGTCGCATGTGATGTCTGTGAATATCTGCAAAACGGCTTAAAAAGTGTAACAAGAAACTATAAAAAAATACATCCTTTCATTTCCTGCCATAGACGTAAACGCAGATTCAGAAAGAATAAATCCTTAGCATCCTGCATTGTTCATCACCTTCCATATTTTGAAATCTCCTGCCTACAGATAATCCTAAAGCTGCCGGAGATGTCGCGTTTTTCATTGTCTGGTTTCCCATTATGTACACAACACGGTCCTCTCAAATAATGATATGTAGAAAAATAGGAAAGAAACTTTCTTTAGGATCATATTTTGTTCCCCCAAATCAAATTATAATGATTCAAATAAATGTAGTTGCTAATGTTACTGACCTTAACTTGACAATAAAATTGTTACATAAGAGATACTGTTTTTCACCTTGTTTTTGTACTGTCCTCCTCAACTTATGATGGCCTCAGGATAAAATATTTGGGGCTTTCCTGTGACATTTTTGGCTTTTCCTTGAGCCCCAAATATCAACTCTACTAGTGGGACCCAAGAATTAACTTCACTGGTGGACCCCAAGAGTCATCTGCACTGGTGGGCTTCCAGAATCAACTCTTCTGGTGGGGCCCAATAATTAACTCCACTGGTGGGTCCCAAGAACAAACTCTACTGGTGGACCCTAAGAATTAACTCCACTGGTGCACCTCAAGAATCAACCCTACTAGTAGGTCCCAAGATTTAACTTCACTGGTGGACCCCAAGAATTAACTCCACTGGTGGACCCAAGAATTAACTCCACTGGTGGACTGCAAGTACCAACTGTATTGGTTGGTCCCAAGAATAAACTCTACTGGAGGCTCCCAAGAATCAACTCTACTAGTGGGCTCAAAAAATTAAATTGACAGGTGGACCGTAAGTATTAAGTGTATTAGTGGGCCCCAAGAATCAACTCTACTGGGGGTCCCACGAATTAACTCTACTAGAGGGTCCCAAGAATCCACTCCACTGGTGGACCACAACAATTAACTTCACTGGTGGGCCCAAAAAATTAACTCCACTGGTGGGCCTCAAGAATCAACCCCACTAGTAGGTCCCAAGACTTAAATTCACCGGTGGAACCTAAGAATTAACTCCACTGGTGGACTGCAAGTACCAACTGTATTGGTTGGTCCCAAGAATCAACTCTACTGGAGGCTCCCCCAAAAAAACTCTACTAGTGGGCTCAAGAATTAACTTCACTGGTGGACCGCAAGTATTAAGTGTATTAGTGGGCCCCAAGAATCAACTCTACTGGTGGCCTCAAGAATTAACTCTACTAGAGGGTGCCAAGAATGCACTCCACTGGTAGTCCCCAAGAATCACCTCTACTGGTGGGCCCCAACGATTAACTTCACGGGTGGGCCCCAAGAAATAACTCCACAGGTGGACCCCAAGAATCAACTCAACTGGTGGGCCCCAAGAATCAACTCTACTGGTGGCCTCAAGAATTAACTCTACTAGAGGGTGCCAAGAATCCACTCCACTGGTAGTCCTCAAGAATCACCTCTACTGGTGGGCCCCAACAATTAACTTCACGGGTGGGCCCCAAGAAATAACTCCACAGGTGGACCCCTAGAATCAACTCTACTGGTGGGCCCCAAGAATCAACTCTACTGGTTGGCCCCAAGAATCAACTCTACTGGGTGCCCCCAAGAATCAACTCTACTGGTGGCCTCAAGAATTAACTCTACTCGAGGGTGCCAAGAATCCACTCCACTGGTAGTCCCCAAGAATCAACTCTACTGGTGGACCACAACAATTAACTTCACGGGTGGGCCCCAAGAATCAACTCTACTGGTGGGCCCCAAGAATCAACTCTACTGGTGGCCTCAAGAATTAACTCTACAAGGGGGTCCCATGAATCAACTCCACTGGTACACCCCAAGAAGCAACTATACTGGTGGCCCCAAGAATTAGCTCCACTGGTGGGTCCCGTGAATCAACTCCACTGGTGGGCCCCAAGAACTAACTCCACAAGTGGACCCCAAGAATCAACTCCACAGGTGAACCCCAAGAATCAGCTCTATTGGTGGGTACCAAAAATGAACTCTACTGTTGGGCCTCAGGCACTCTAGTCTGACTCTGCCTGTATAGTGCTTTATTTTCTTGACTCCATGTAAAGTGCAATACTTTTTTGACTCAACTCCTTCCCCTTCCTTACTCCATGAACAGCACACCATCTCCCTCACTCAACAAACAGCAAATCACTCTCATGAATTCCACTTACTCTTCCTAACTCCAAGTGAAGCATGTCACCTTACTGGCACAATGTACTGTAGATTCATGTACCTCATGTACCGTCCATTGCCCTCTCTGGCTTTTGCATCATATCCCTGTGCATAGCCTCTCTTACTTAATGCCTAGTGCACTCACTGACTTTTGCATTTCTTTGCTGACTTGATGCAGGACATATCTCCTCCCTGACTCCACATATAATGAATTGCTTCCTTGGTGTCACATTTAGAGGACCACCTTCCAGCTCCATGTGAAGAGCACTACATTCCTGATGCCTCGTAAAGCAAATCACTTCTATGATTCCTGCATTACTTCCCTGACTCCAGGGCTGGGACTAGGTATTCTGGTGCATTAGGCAAATAAGGCATTTAGCGCCCCACCCCTCCCTTCCCAATGTAAAATTCAGCCCACTCCATACCTATTTGCGCCCCCTTCCTGTCTGGGATATGATAGAACCCTAGGCGGTTGCCTACCTCTGCCTACCCATCGTCCCGGCCCTGCCTGACTCGATGTATAGTGTATCACTCCCTTCTCTACTTGTAGCACACAACTCCATGTAAAGCACATTAGGATCAGCGTATAACCTTCAATAATCATGTGCCTGACTCCAGGTACAGAACCATGACAAAACCTCCATGATTCCTGTTGTGGTGCATACACTCCCTGATTTCAAGTATAGCACATTACCTTTCTGATATTACATATGCTGTAATCCCATGGCCTTACATATAGTGCACTCCCCTTTGATTCAATGTATAGCACATAACCTTCCTAACTAAAAGCGTAGTGCATTGCCATTTTGCAATCCCGTTTGGAGGATAGTCTGCTACGAGCTGGCCCCAGCGAACAGGGAGAAGACTGCGTTTGGGCAGTTCTCCATGTTCTTTTTTGATAGCTGAGCGAGTGTGCTCATATATATTCGGAACTTCCATAGACATGAATGGGGGAAAGCTGCACAAGACCAACCCTCTTTCCATCCAAGTCGGCCTCCAGTGGAGATTTTGCTTTGTGCAAAAGGGGATGTCTCACCATGCTGTTTCACAGAGCCACAAATAGTTTAAGATTCATGCATCCTGTCTCTTCCTGGTCAGGCTGTGGGTGGTTCTATAGCAGTGATTATCATATCAGCTCTGTTTTCTCAGCTCTTCTAATTGCAGGAGATCTGTGAGCTCTGAAGCTCTCTGCTTTAAAGTGAACAAAAGTAATTAGTCTCCTTTGTTAGAGATAACACACTGTTCTCAAGCTGCTGGCATCCTGTATGGTGACATCACTCCCTGCTCTCAGATAAGACAAAGAGCAGAGAGAAGAGGAGAACAGGACGGTAACCAGAGAAACCTGTGTGCACTCAGATAAGACAAAGAGCGGAGAGAGAAGGGGAGAGCAAGACGGCAACCAGAGAAACCTGTGTGCACTCAGAGCAGAGAGAGAAGGGGAAAGCAGGACGGTAACTAGAGAAACCTGTGTGCACTCAGATAAGACAAAGAGCAGAGAGAGAAGGGGAGAGCAGGACAGTCACCAGAGAAACCTGTGTGCACTCAGATAAGACAAAGAGCAGAGAGAGAAGGGGAGAGCAGGACGGTAACCAGAGAAACCTTTGTGCACTCAGAGCAGAGAGAGAAGGGAGGCAGGATGGTAACCAGAGAAACCTGTGTGCACTCAGAGCAGGGGGAGAGAAGGAGGGCAGGCGGTACCAAGAAACCTGTGTGCATCAGAGCAGGGGAGAGAAGGGGAGAGCAAAAAGAACCCAAAAAAT
>JAODAL010014860.1:0-85925 GCA_025379985.1 Phyllomedusa bahiana | reverse complement strand
TTGGGGGACGGATGCCACCCGCAATAGCTTGAATAAGGGGCGGGCCGGGGCGGGGGCGCTGCCCGCGGCCCCAAAGACTTTCATTAACCACGGCGCGATTCCGCCGGGATAATAAACCCTGTGACTTTCTCCCGCCCGGCGGATTCGCTGAGCGGGGAATGGGAGGGAAAATTTCCATAGTTTCTCTATGAGAACTGTGGATTACCGTAATGGCGGGACGGATTGCAGCCGTATTGCAGCGCAGTACGGCGCGCAGTACGGCTGCAATCCGTCCCTGAAATAAGCCGTGTGAACGGCCCTTAAGGGTGCGTCCACGCACCAGTGACAAAATACCGGTCGAATACTGTCTTTAGAATCCTGCCGGTATTTTGGCATGGTTTGGGGGGATGGTCCTGTCAGCGGTTTGTGGATTCGCCTTTTACTTTCAACCATTGAAATTCACATCTTATGCTCAAAAACCAGGTGGAAGATTGAACATGTTCCAAGTTTTTTGTCACCCCAGCAGTATAAAAACCCGTATGGCAGAAAATCCGTTGTAGACTACTGAATGGATTTTCTATTTTCCCCCATATCTTGAAGGAAATGGCGGAAGTGTGGATGGTTGCCTTAGTGGGTGAAGAAGAGCCTGACTCAGCCAGAGTGCTACATGAAGGGAGTGCTGGCCCTGCTGAGGCCGAAGAGACACCAGAGCCTGTTCCTGAGATGGGTGAGCGATCCCAAGAACCCACAACTGGACCATCGGCTTCCCGGCCAGTCCAGCCATAGTCCGCCATGCAGTCAGCGATCCAGGTGGGCTAAGATACGCAAGACACGATGGGCGCGGCAGCAGCACCTGCTATCGTGCACAGCCTGAACCATGCGAGGTACCACCCGCATCCCCCTGAGACCATTGCCTAGGTCACTTGGAGGCAGGAAAAATTCTTGAAGGCTGAGCGTGATGCAGCGGACTTTGTGAACGGTATAAACACCTCCGCCACATCGGTCCAAAGATGTTGCACTAACGAAGTAGTCCAGTGCTTTGACATCCACACTGGGTACGGCTTCATTAAAGAGGAGAAGATGGGTCATGACGTGTTCGTGAACCACAGGTCAGTTAAGTGCTGGGGCCTGCTGATAAAATACCACAACCTGGTGCCTGGTCAGAGGGTGCGGTACATCAAGTGCATCTCACCATGTGGATACTGGTTCGCAGCCGTGCAACAGCTTGATCTGCCCATTTACCTGGAGGAGAACCAGCCAGCCTCTAGGGAGAGGTATGGAGCGAAGAGGGGGACGAAGTTGCAGCCTTCTATCAAGAGCCAGAGGAGGTTATGGTCCATCCTACAAGGCAGAGTACAGCCACCAAGGTGTCAGCTGGAGATGAGAGCAGACGGAGTCAGATCGCTAAAGCCAATTGTCTGGAGGAATTTGTTCCAGAGAACAGCGGAGCTGTTGAAGGAGAAATGCCACCAGAGGTTACACAGGTACCCATTGCCCCAAAGGTCACTATCTACAGCCCTATCACCAACCTTTACTTCCAGCTCTCTCCTCTGCCACTCTCTGTGCCCATGTTTACCACAAAATGAATGAGAAATGGTGAAATCACAGGTTCCTGATCGGTTTACATGGCACCTGGAGGCCTTGTGAAGGCTTCCATCGTCACTATGTTCCTAGTTTTACTACTTCCTGCCACAGGATTTGTACACCCTATTACATTTTTCATACAATGCAGTAGGCTAGTGGTCAATCACCCTTTGGGGACTCAATGTTAAAAAAAAGTTTGAATGAAAAATATTAAGGGCCACATGTATGAAAACTGTCAAGGTCTAAAACTCACTTTGTTGCCTATAGCAACCAATCAGAAAGCCCCTTTCATTTCATATAATGCTCTGGAAAAATGAGAGAGGTGCTCTGATTGGTTGCTATGGGCAACAAAG
Source organism: Phyllomedusa bahiana (assembly GCA_025379985.1). Taxonomy (NCBI): domain Eukaryota; kingdom Metazoa; phylum Chordata; class Amphibia; order Anura; family Hylidae; genus Phyllomedusa; species Phyllomedusa bahiana. The sequence continues at coordinate 84,009 of JAODAL010014860.1, read as the reverse complement.
TGAGTTTTAGACCAAGACAGTTTTCATACATGTGGCCCTAAAAGTTCAAATCACCCCTCTTTTGCCATTTTACAAAAAAAACCACACACAATTGGTATTGTCATGTCCGTAAAAGTCAGATCAATTAAAACATAACATCATTTATCCCATACGCTGAACACCGTAAAAGAAAAAAAAATCCAAACATTAAAATTGCGGGTTTTATTGGTTATTTCCCGTCTCCTAAAAATTTGAATAAAAGTGATCAAAAAAGTTGCATGAATTCAACACTAATACTAATAACAATTACACTTCTCCCTGCGGAAAATTCACCCTTAGTCAAGAACGTAGGTAGAAGTACAAAAAAGTTATTGGTTGCAGAAAATGGCGTTGTGCCAAAAATTTTAAAAATAGAAAATGCTTGGATTTTTTTTTATGGTACCAAGACATAATGAAAACCCTACACGTTTGGTATTGCCAGATTCATATCAACCTGTAGAATACAGAGAACACATCATTTATACCAAAGAAAACATCCTCAAAACAAAACTCTCACAAAACATGGCACAAGTAAATTTTTTTTTAGATTTTGCTCCACTTAAAATTTTTTACAGATTCCAAGTATATTTTATAGTAGGTTGAATGACACCATTAGAAAGTCATATGACTTTGTAGATGGAAAAATAAAAAAGTTATGGCTCTGGTAACAATGGAGAGGAAAACAAATGTGAAAAAATATAGGCTGCACCTTTAGAGCTCTGTAGCCTTCTGCCCTTCTGTTAAACCATCTCCATCACCAATGCCCCTCTAATGGGCTGAGCTAGGAACAGCAAAGCTGATTTATCAATCGCTGATATAGAACCACCCACACCAGGAAGTGTCAACTTGAAGCTACCAGAAGTGGCACAGTGAGACAACTGCTTTACGGTCATTAAATCATGGTTCCACATTTTCCTGACAGACATGCTGGCACAACTGATGCCGCCCTGAGCTTTATTGCAGTACCAGAGATACAGATGTGCAGGAGCCATGTAGGGTTCATTTCTGATGTGAACACAACACTAACTGAGATTACTACGGGTTGGAAAATGGTAAGGAATTAAAATAAAGTAAAATACAAATAAAAACAATGCTTAGAGTGCTCAATAACTGGAGAAGTAATGTTTGTCAAATAGTGTGACACAGATAATCAAACATAACTCACTTTCCAATAGTTGGTAGATCAAACACATTACACACATCCACTAAGGGGCCGTTCACACGGCTTATTTCGCCGCGGATTGGAGCCGTACTGCGTTCATAGAGAACAGTGGATTCCGTCGCTCCTACCCGCTTGGCGAATCCATCGGGCGGGGAGAAAGTCACCTGTACGTTATCCAGGCGCAATACGCTCCGTGGATAATGCAAGTCTATGGGGCCGGCGGGCCGCGCCCCCGCCCCCGCCCCTTATTCAAGCCGGAATTGCGAGCGCGATCCGGCTTGCAATTACGGCTTGAATAAGCCGTGTGAACACGGCCTAAGGGTAACATGTATGAAGGAAGGTGCGTCAAAGTGAATTGTCACGTCTCCTTTTCAGTGCATAATGCGCCTGATGTATGAAAGTGGTTTTTCTGCGTTCATAAATGATGTGTAAAGTTTGTTGCGCCTCACCTATGTGTTAGGCGCATTACCGAACTTAGGCGCATTAGTAATGCATCTTACATGTATTAAGGTTATAGACAGGCTGGAAATAAGAGAAAAATCATTAGAATAGCATGTCAGTGAATAGAAACTATTGTACTGATCCTGCTTGGAGGACCACAGGTCCCAGCAGTACCTGTACTGTGCTGGCTCTTCCTTTATGTAGAATAAAGGGTGAGAGCAGCAAAAATTTCAATGTAGTAAAAATTTTAAATATAAAAATCTGAACAACATAATCAGTGGGTTATTTAATGTAAAATTAGTTTAAGATTCTATGAATTATAAATCCATTTTCTATATTTTGGGGATATTATATATTTTTATATTAATTTTATATGATCACATTTTTCATTCAATTTAAATAATTAAATTTTATACAGTTTGATAATTATAATAAATTACTTTTTATTAATGTACTGGTGTAAGTTGAGAAATGTTGGACATTTTTGCCTCTTACAGCAAATCTAACTTCACTTAGACTCCTCAGGCTCAGGCAGACCACACTGAAATAGGTCTGCCTGTCGGAGCAGTAATGAGCCTAGTTTTGCCGAACCACATTCATATATGTGTCTAATGTTCCGAATGTGGTGCGACACCTCCATAACGCCACCAGAACGCCCCCAGAACATGTTAGGCGCATTCGAAAGTGTCGAGTCTTACGAACAATGCACCTAACACATTCATTAGGTGCATTAGACATCGTAGCCGGCCTCGTTAGGTGCATTGTACGCCAGAAAAAGGATGAAAAACCCTTTCATACATGTCACCCTAAATGTTTCAAGCATCCAGAATCCTTTCGGGTATCCAGAAGAGATGATACCCCAGTGAAAGCTGCTTTTTCTAAAAAAAAAAAAATAATCAGTTTCACCTTTCCCCTACCACTCTGAAGGCCACTGGGTCACTCTGATGGTCTCTATTTCCTGGTTTACTCTTGACACAGGAAATGCTGCTTAGTCGGTCACTGTCTGCAGCAGGGACCCACCTCAGCCACTGACTGCCTAAATGGCATTTTCTGTGTGTTAATGTAAGGTGAGGGTGCAGGTGCCAAGAGGCAAGCAGGTAGGTACACCTAGGATGTATGTGGATGCTGCTGTTGTTAGCCCTACCAGTATGGGATTGCTGGGAGGTATAGTGTACCAGAGAGCAAGTGTCCACAGACTTTTCAGCTTGAATACTACAGTGTTTTTCTAATAAGCAGAGAGTACACACAGTTCACATGCAAGACAGTTCTCATAACGTACATAAGCAAATATATATTTCTCACTCTCTTTCAGGTGCGCTCCCCTTACACACCTGTCAATTGCTGCCTCTGTTGCAGCCAAGCAGGCTCTTCTTGCTAAGGGTGCTTTCACACAGTGCGGTTTTTGGTGCGTTTTTTGGATGCGTTTTTTGTGCAGGAAGGCACAACAATTAATGCTTATCCATTGTTTTGGACAAAAAACGCACCAAAAAAAAACGCATCAAAACCGCACCGTGTTAAAGCACCCTAACTCTTTCCCAGCTGTTGCCACCTAATGATGGTGCGGCCTAGGCCCTGGTGTGGTAAATCTAGGAATGCCCCCAAGGTCAGTTTACTACTAATTTATTTTCTCTTCACTGGTGTCCTTTGTATTCTAACCTGTCTCTTTTTTCCATTGTTGCTCTGTCTACTCTCCCTCTTATGGTATGTTCAAACGCCGGTTTTTTTTATACGTTTTTAGATGACTGTTTGGATCTGTGTTTTGGACCCTAAACAGACCCAAAAAATGCATCCAACAATGTGCAGTGTGATTTACATTGCTTTCATTGTAAAACACACATCAGCGTTCAGACGATACACGTTTTACATGCGTCTTTCTGATGTTTATTTCAGATCCATTCAAAGAACTGACATGTCAATTCTTGATCCTTCTAATGCAGCAGACGCCCTATTTTACCTCTTAACGCCGAGACCTATTTTTTTTTTACGTTTGTTTTTCCCTCTCCGCCTTCCCAGAGCCATAAGGGTGCTATCACACGGAGCGTTTTTGATGCGTTTTTTCAATGGGTTTTTTTGTGGGGAAGGAAACAGCAATTTAAATGCTTTTTACATTCTGCACAAAAATCGCGGTAATTACTGCATTTTTTGCCGTGATTTTTGTGCAGCAATGAACACATTGAAAAAACGCATCAAAAACGCACCATGTGAAAGCACCCTAACTTTTTTATTTTCCCACCTACATAGACATATACGGGATTTTATTTTGTGGGAAGATGTTTACTTTCAAAATTTATTCATAAACCAAGAATATACGGGAAAGGCAAAAAAATTCTAAGTGGGGAAAAATGTGAATAAATATATTTACGCCTGTTTTTTGGGGTTTTTTTTTTTAAATCTTTTCATTTGGGAAAAAATTTATTTTTTTAAATGTATTCTGCGGGTTGAACGCATCCACCTACCAAAACGGGATTTCGTTATGTTTTATTTATGAAAAAAAAATTCCAAAACTTTCATGGGGGGCGCCACTGCGCCCAATAATTTTTTTGTACAACACTATGGACTTGAGTAAGTCGCTTTTTTTTGTGGGCTAAAGTGTGCTTTTTCTTGGTCCCAAAGTTTTGGAATACTGGATTTTTTGAATTAATTTTTTCCATTTTTTTTGTGCGGAAATGCCCAAAAAAACCCTAATTTTGGGGTTTGGATTTTTTTTACGCTGCAGTTTGGGGGTAAAAAATGCAATTTTAATAGATCTCACTTTTGGGTTTGGGGAAAGCAAATTGGGAATTTTTTAATTTTTTTTTTTTTTTTTTTTAAAAAGGTAAAAGGGGGGGTTTAAAATTTTTAAAAAAATTTTTTTGAAACCTTAAAATTTTTTTTTTTTACTTTAACTTTAATACTTCCTAATTCAGCAATTTTTTAAAATTTTTTCCTTTTTTTATGTTTTTTTTATAAATTTAATATTTTTTAAAAAACCCCAAATTTTGGGGGGGAAATTTTTTGGGGCAATTTTTTGTTTTTTTCGGGGGTCCAAATTTTTTTCCCAAACTGCTCAAAGGGGAACAAGGGGGAACCCCTTAAAAAAAATTTGGGGGAAAAAGGTTACCCCATTAAATTTGGGTTTTAAAAATTTTCCCGGGGAAAATAAAAAATGGGTTTTTAAGACAAACCAGATTTTTTTGTATTTTAAAGTTTTTCTGGGGATAAAACTTTAAACCCTGTCCCTTTTAAAAATTGGGAAAGAACAGAATGCAATTTTTTTTTGGTCCCCTATACTTTATTTTAGATTATTTTTGATCAAAATTAAATTTAAACAGCCTTCTGTTTGCTTTTAATTTAAAAAAAAAAAGGGAAAAGTTTCCCCAAAATTCGGTAATACAATTTCCCCAAAGGAAAAGGGCCCCCAATTTTTTTAAAAGAGTTTTTTCTTTAATTAAGCTGGTCCCAAAAACCAAAACCAGAATCAGGGGGTTTTTCCGGGAAAAAAAAACTTAACCGAAAACCCAAACTTTTTAACCCGGGGAAACCCCCCAATACAGCCCCCCCCAAAATTTCTATGGAGGTTTTTTTTGGAAAACTTTATAATTCCTCCCTATTTCCCGCAACTTTTTAAAAAAATCCCGTAATTTTTCATAAAAATACGAGAAGTTTTAAACCCCCTTTTCACTTTTCAAACAAATGGTAAAAAAAATGTTTTTTCCCCAAAAAAAATCCTGTTCTGGCCCCCTCCGGACTTTGGGGGGAACCCCTCCCCCCCGGGGGCATGGCGCCGGCCGCATTTTTTCCCAAGCATTTATCCGGGTTTTTTGAACCCCGTTTTTGTTTATTTCACCCCAAATTCCCCCGGTTTGATTTTGGGCCACTCGCCCCGGGTTTGGGAACCCCCCGGGGGCCCAAAAATTTTTCCTCTTTTTTAAAAAAAAATTTAAAAAAAAGGTTTTTTTCTTTTAGGGGCCGGGGTTTAATCCCTTGTTTTTTAAAAACCCCAGCTCCCTTTTCCACCGAAACCCCCCTGCAAAAACCTGTTTCCAAAAAGTTTCCCCCTTTTTGACCCTTTCCCCACCTCGCTCCCCTTTCAAACAGTCCCATTTAAAAAGGGTAAACCCCCCAAAGTATGGTTTTTAGGGGTTTCCACCCCCAAAACCCCCTTTTGACCTTTTTACCACTGCCCAGGGGTCCCCCCCTTTCAACCCAAGGGAAAAAAATGAAAAAATTACAAAAAGTTAACTTTTAAACTTTGAAAAGCACGGGATATTTAAAAAGGGATAAAAATCCTTTTTTCTTTGAACTAAAACCAAACTTGTGAAAAAAATTGACTTTGGGACATTAGAACCTGATTTTTTTTTCCCTTAGCCTAAACTGAGGTTAGGGATAGGGTTTTCAAAATTTTTTTTATTCATCATTTTAAATTTTCTTCACATTTTCCAGGCCGGATAAATTTTCCAGTGAACATACAATTCTGGGTTTAGCCGGAGTTAGGGTTATTTTGAACCTTAATCCAAAAACCAAATTTAACAAACCAAAATTTAACCCAACCCAACCAAAACCCCCAAATCCAAATTTTCCAATCCAACCAACAACTTGACCCTTTAATTTAAAACCCAACTGTTTATCCTAACCCTAAACCCCAACTCAAATTTTAAAACTCAAACCCTAACCATATCTCCAGCTGTAACATTAATCCTAACTACAACCTTAAAGGGGTTTTTCTCACCATGCAGTTTCATAGAGCCACTGCCAACTTTAGGCTATGTCCACACTGCACATGAAATTTCGATCGTAAACTCCGGCGTTTTCGTTTTTTTTAAAAACGCCGGGGATACGATCGTGCAGTGCGGGGCCAAAGACGGGAATAGAAAAAACACGCAGTCAAAAACAGCCGTCTTTTCTCTGCCCGTCCCTTTTGGGGAGCGGCGTATTATACAACATGTTTTTTTTAATTTCGCCGGGGCCCCTTTTCGTCTTCTTTACTCTTCTTTATTGTCATTGTCATTCCTTTGTTTTTGGGGGGGCGTCCGGGGAAAAAGAGAAAACGGGCCCCCGGCTTTTTTCCAAAAAACGTGACAAAAGCCCCCGTCCTGCAAAAAGAAAGAACGGCCCCTTTTTAAAGGGGCCTTTTTTTTTCTGATCCCGGTAGACAAAGCCTTAAGTCACATTTAAAAGCCCCATTTCCCGGGCAGGCTGTAGGGAAGATTTTTAAACAAATGAATTTAAACATCAGCTCTGCTATCCCATTACAGTGACACGACTCAGTAGGGTTCATAAAATGAAGTAACACAAGGCTGCATTCTCTGAGGGTTTTAAAACATGTTTTTATTTTTGGTAAACAAAGTCCAATTTTTTAAAAAAAATTTTAAAACTCGCCCAAAGGGGTGACTCACCATGGACCAACTACGAAACAAATCAGAAAAAACTAGTGTTGATACAGAACTTTATATCTATAAATCCCTCCAAAATTTTTTGTATCAACACAAATGTTTCTGAAAAATTTTTTTTTTTATACCCACAATTCGGGTTTCAGTAAAATTTTCCCCAAAGGTTTTTGACCCTTTTTCCAGACAAGGTTATGACCCTTTTTATACCCAGCACTGTGCTTTAAAGTACCTGCCTCTTGTTTGTATTGGTTGCCTTATCTTTTAGGTTACAAATTTATTGTAGTTGGAAATTTACGTTTACTTTTTTCCAAAAGATTTGCCCCTATCCCCCTTTTAAAAAGTATTTTCTTTTTCCCCAAATTTTAAACACAACTCCCGAAGAAGCGCTTTGGGATAAAAAGGGGTGAAACGCAAAAATTTTTATCAGTGTGTTTTTTAAACTTGTGAAGGGCCACGCTCCTTTTTATTTTTAAAAAAAAAATACACTTTTTTATTATACACCATCTTCCCCCCTTTTTTCCCCCCTTTTTTGGCGGATTGCTGCTGCCACGAAACGCCGGGGGGGTTTTTTCCTTTTTTCTTCCCCCTAACTTTTTTTTCAATTCTAACCCCTTTTAAACCCCGACATTTTCTCTGAAAGAGTCATTCCTTTTTCGGATGGGGGTTGTTCGTTTTAAACCTTTTTTTTTCTCCTCGACCACCATGACATCTTCTCCTGGCCACTGCTCATCCTTACAGAATTTTAAAATTTCACAAACATCTAGACTTATCCCATTCCCCCACTTCCCTATCAAATTTCCACCTCGGGTATAGGCTCTCCCCATTAAGTAGGTAGGGAATAAAGTCCCCCCTAAAGTAAAGGGAGGTAGATAACCTCCGAGTTGGAAAGTAAATAGACCCCCCAGTAATAGAAAATTTTAGGGCCACTGTAAGTAGGTATAGTGGCCCCCCTTTTGGGAGATATGTCAAAGGCCCCTTTTAAAAGGGAATAGGCCCCCCAGCCCCCCCGTAGATAGTTAGGTATATATTTCCCCTGTAGATATACAGCCCCCTGTAGATAGATAGGTATATTTGCCCCCTGTAGATAGATATATACAGCCCCCTGTAGATAGGCAGGTATACAGCCCCCTGTAGATAGATAGATAGGGATTTAGGCCCAGGATAAAAGGTTTGATGGTAAGTATAAAATCCCTTTTTGAGGCATACAGCCTCCTGTAAGTATACAGCCCTTTTAGATAGGTAGGTATAAAGCCACTTGTATGTATATATACAGCCCCCTGTATGTAAAAGAGCCCCATTGGGGGAATGTGGGAAAATATGGGCACTAAAGATCAGGTGGATTAGAGGGGCCACACTAATTAAAAAACAATCAAGTGCTAATCATGTTGCTATCTACAGGGGCCAGGGGCGTAGCTACAGGGGGTGCAGAGGTAAAACCCTTTTTCTACCGGCCCGCAAACCCCGAAGGGGCCCCCCAAAACCCTCCTTTCCCCCTAAGAAAATACCACATTTTTAAATGGAACCGGTAACTGGGGGGCCCCCCCCAAAATTTTTCACTCTTTTCACTAGGGGCCCCAAAAGCTTGAAAATTTTCGCCTCTGACAGGGGCCTAAAATAGTACGGGGGGGTTTAAACCAAAACCCATCTTCCAAGGGGGGGTATTTACCTACAGGTTTGGGTTTTTTAAAATACCTACAACGGGGTTTAAATAAATTAAATTTTTAAAAGGGGGCTGCATATTCATCCTAATGAATGAAAACACCCCCACTCTAATTTTTCCCCTTTAAAAAATTAAATTTTATAAAACTAAAGGGTTTAAAAATGTGAAATTTTGATATCTATTTGTGGAGAACTCTGATGTTTGGGTTTTTGGTTTCAAAAAGAAAAAGCAGAAAAATTTAAAAAAAAATTCTAAGAGGTTCACGAACTTTCAAGCACCACCGTATGTATTCTTACGTTTTGTCTACTTTGTGCATTTTTCTGCATAATAGCTGTTACTCCCAGACTGAGATGAACTTGAAGATAAGAGATTTCATGAGAGGTGTGTTATTGGGTGGTTACAATGAGCCTATATGCTGACTCTGTACTTAATATGAATTAATAGCTTCTTTATAAATATTCAGTCATGTGGCATTTCTATCTTAACATGGGTGGTATATCTGTGCAATATCTCAATATCTAGGACAATTTATCTGCAGAAAAAACATTTAGATCTATATACAAGATGCTATATACACAGTACGTTATTTTTAAGAGAAGGTTTTAGAATACATTACATAGGAGTATATACATAGGATCAGGGGCGTCACTAGGCTGTTTTATTCGGGGCTCGGGCCCCGAATAAAACCCCCTGTGCCCCGAGTCTCCGGGCTCCAGGCCTCTGCGCTGGGCCTGGAGCACCGACTGGCTCTTCAGCTGCATTTGCATCCGCTGGACGCACACACAGCTGAGGGCTTCTGCGGGGCAGAGAGCGAGCGCTCCCGCCCCGCAGACAGTGCCGGACCCGCAGGTCCTACAACCGCGGGGCCCTGCCGGGTCCCTCAGCCGGCGCCTCAGCCGAAAGCGTCGCGATGACATCACGTCATCGCGACGCTGGCCTGTCCTCGGGCGCACAGCGCGTCATAGGCCTGCGCCCGAGGGAGGCTACCGGAGGAGCGCGGGTTGAAGAGGACGGAGCCGCGCTCGCCGGGGGATTTAAAGGGTTTAGTTTTAATGTTGTTATTTTTATAGCGTTTCCCTGCCTCATTTGCCCCTATTTACTGCCTGTGCCCTATAATGCCTGCCTGTGGCCCCATATGCCTGCCTGTGCCCCTATAAATCCCTGCCGTGGCCCCATATCCCTGCCTGTGACCCCATATGCTCCCTGTGGCCCCCCATATCCCTGCCTGTGACCCCCATATGCTGCCTGTGGCCCCCATATCCCAGTCTGTAGCCCCCTATATACTGCCTGTGCCCCTATAATGCCTGCCTGTGGCCCCCATATGCTCCCCTGTGCCCTTTATACCTGCCTGTGGCCCATATACTGCCTGTGGCCCCATATCCATGCCTGTGGCTCCCATATCCCTGCCTGGGGCCCCCATATTCCTGCCTGTGGCCCCCATATGATGCCCATGCCCCTATATACCTGCCTGTGCCCCCCATATACCTGCCTGTGCCCCATATACCTGCCTGTGGCCCCCATATACTGCCTCATTGCTCCCATATACTGCCTCAGTGCCCTTATAAACCTGCTTGTGGCCCCATATACTGCCTCAGTGCCCCATATACTGCCTCAATGACCCTATATACCTGCCTGTGGCCCCATATACTGCTGTGCCCCCTATATACTGCCTTGGCCCCTTTTATACCTGCCTGGGGCCCCCTATATACTGCCTCAGTGCCCCCATTTTACTGTCTGTGGCCCCATATACTGCCTCAATGACCCTATATACCTGCTTGTGGCCCCATTATACGGGCCTGTGCCCCCCTTGACCTGCCTGTGCCCCCTATACCTGCCTGTGGCCCCTTTTAATACTGCCTCAGTGCCCCTAAAATCCCTGCCTCAGTGCTCTTATATACCTGCCTGTGGCCCCATATACTGCCTGTGCCCCTATATTCTGCCTCAGTGCCCCCATATACTGCCTGTGGCCCCCATATACCTGCCTGTGGCCCCATATACCTGCCTGTGGCCCCATATACTGCTTCAGTGCTCCTATATACCTAACTGAGGGGACTGCTATACCTAAAATAAGGGAGTTGCTGGAAATGTGAGGATTCTAAGATTTTTTGTGTCCAAATCCTCAGGGGACGATTTATTGCCGGGAGCAATCAGCATGAAGGTGTGAACCCGGGTGGAGAAGAAAAGGGAAAGTGAAAAGACGCTGATCAGAAAAGACGTCTCGGTGAGTACTAAATGTTTAAAAGCAGGATAATCACTTTATATGTCTGCAGAGTCTACATACAACTAGTATCTACCACTATATGGCCCCTGTATGGCGGTGGTATATGTAATCAGAGCCCGTGTACAGTGGTAGTCACATTGGGGGTCGCGTTCGGTCAGGGTCTGGCAGGATTATTTTGAGCCTTAAAGTAGTAATAGTTTTGGGTCTTGGTTTTGTTAGGGGTGTTTTTAGTCGCAATCACTTGTTGGTAGATTTTGCTCCATGTATCGGTGGATTATTTGGTGACTGTTTAGGGGTATTGTCATATGAAGGTGAGAAGTTCTGAAAAAGTAAATTTGTCATTGGGGATTTTTACTGTACAGTGACTGCTGAGGAGATGGACGGGATCTGTGTGGGATGTGCAGAAAATTAGTGACAGGGAAAAGAAGGTTTTTCTCTGTTTAAAAAAAAAAAACCCGCAGTTCACAATGAGGCGGGAAAAACACAAAGGGCCCGAGCCCCGGATGTTTTACGACCCTAGCAACGCCCCTGCATAGGATTTAAATACAGATTTTACACCATGTGCCATTATACAATATGCGCAGATACATTACTTATCTTACTAAACAAGTCTTAATGAAGTTGCTGTTCTCTAATCTTAATGCATTTACCGTATTTTGCTATTTATAAGTAATGGAGATACATTGAATATTTCAAATGTTAACATGATCTTAAAAATAGTAAGTGGGCTTCCAACAAAGTAAAGATATTTATTACAGAATCTGAGAAATTGTTGAACCAGTAGGAATAGGTTATCAAACCATTATACTAGCTTCTGAGAATGAAGCTGCCCCAATAATCTGCTGACTCCAAGTGCAACTTCACTAATTCTGAATGACAAGTTATAAAAGCCTATGGTGATTGCTGCTGGTGAAACCTAGAATTCTTTGGAACTGAAGTTTACCAAGTACAGGGGCAAGACAGCAAAAGAGCCTGTGTGCAAGAACAGTTTGGTAAATGTGCCCCCAATAGCACAGGGTAGAGCAACACTTTATGTCTCTCTAACAATTCACCAGTAATTGTGAACCATTTTAATAATTTTAGTGCCTTACATGCACTCTAATAGACAGCAGGAAGGTGCCTTTAGGGTTGCAGTGGGCCGACTTAATACTGGGCCCATGTAAAACTCTACAGGTTACACATTTTGTATGTTCAATCCTGAGTCCACAATAGTGTCACTCCAAACATATTCTGAATAATATCCTATTCGGAGAACTGTGCAAACTGAAAAGGAACTGCACGGATCCCATACTTTTTCAGCATGTAATGGAACATTGTCAGAAGTTCCGTAGACGGGGCTATTCACAAAAAACACTGAACACAGCTATGAACGAGACAGATTCCTTAGATAGAAAGGATATTTTTAAAAAGAACAACACAAGAGTACAAAATAGTCAGAATCTAATCACCTTCAGTACCATCAGTACATCTGGAAAAGTCCGATCTATTAAAATACAACATAATTGGGGGGCGTGGCTGAACATGGCGGCGTAAGGACGCATGATTTAGAGCTCCTCTTCCTCAGCGCAATTATCCTGCTGGAATAGCAGCTTTCAAGATGGGCAAAGTCACTAAGAAGATGAAAAACAAACCTGCTTCTCATCCTCCTTCTCCGCAGCAAGGAATCGGCGCTTTCTTTACCCGCTCGGCTGCGGGAGTGGGAGCGCGGCTGCCTCCCATGGCTGTTCACCGAGGAACTTCCGCGCTTCCACCGCTGCCCACGCGGCACCTCCGACTCCAGACGTGATCTCCCCGTCAGCTGCGGACACCCGCGCTTCATCACGGTCAGCGGACCCGCTTGTTCCTACAGGCCTCAGGACTGAAAACACCCCGCAAAAGCTCTCTGCTGACCACCACGTGGAGGGACCCGGCGGCCATCTTCTGGATCGGGTAGGAGTGTCTGCGGGTTTCTTAAGCCCTCCACGGCCCCTGGAGATAAGTCCCTCTGAGGGCTGGGTGTGCACCCCGCGGGCTCAGTCTGCTTCCAAGCCCTTATCTCATCCCCTGGACTTCCATAGGAGCCCGGTTGCAAAACAGAGGGGGCCTGAGGAGACAGCCATCCCACCTTCCTGCTCCCCGCAATTAACCCCTTCCGTGCCATCTGCACAGCAAAGTGTAATTTTCTCATCTGGCACAGCCCCTCCCGTGACCGGGGGGCATTACCCCAGTCTCCCCCCTCAGCTCCACAAAAGGCCCCCCCAAACAGCTCTAGCAGTGTTGGAGACCACCACCCTTGCCGGGAGCCTATCCCTCAAGCAGGAACCGTACCCTAAGGAAAAAACCCACAAGCCAGAATTGTAAAATTTTCCCAACCCCAAGGGGGAACCCTGCCCCTACAAAACCCGAAAAGTGGGATCATTAAAAATTAAAAAAACCCAAAGGGCGCTGCAATTAATAAACCCGCAAACGGGACCTGCACTTACTAAACCCCCAACAGGATCTGCAATTACAAAACCCGAACCAGGGACTCTGAATTAAAAACCCGCAGCCGGGGGACTCGCAATTACAAAACCCAGCCGGGACTCTAAAATTACAAAACCCGCAACCAGGGCTCTGCAATTACAAAACCGAAACCGGGGGACTCTCAATTAAAAACCCCAAGCAGGGGCGCTGCAATTAAAAAACCCCAAAAACTTAAATTACAAAAACCCAACCAGGGACTCTGCATTAAAAAAACCCGAAACCCGGGGGCCCCGCAATTACAAAACCCGCAACCGGGGGACTCCAATTACAAAACCCGCACCGGGACTCTGAAATTTACAAAACCCACGCCGGGGGCTCTACTTTACAAAACCCGCAAAAAAGGGTTCGAAATTTTAAAAACCCCGAAAGCGGGGACCCCCTTACATATCCCACAAGCAGGGACTCTGCAATTACAAATCCCGCAAGTAGGGACTCTGCATCTCCAAAATCCACATACAAGGACATTGCAAGTACTAAACCCGCAACCAGGGACTCTGCAATTACAAAACCCGTGAACAGGGACTCTCAATACAAATCCCCAGGCGGGGGCCTCTAAAAACAACCCATGCAAATCCCACACCCAAATCCGTACACCATGGGTTTCCCCAAAACGGGGGTTCAACGCGGTGACCCTGCAAATCCCCAATCCGCAATAAATCTCACACCCAGTGGGACCCCACAATCCCCCCGCCGACAATAGATAATGCGCTTTGCAGTCCCTGGGGATTGTATAAAAGGGCCCTTAAAAAAACCGGGTTTCTTAAAAACATGGCAAAACCCAAACCCCGGGGGGGGGAACATCACCACCGTGGTCCTCAGGCTCTTTGGGGGGGAACCCCCCCCCTTTTTTGGTGTTCTAAGGCCCTTCCCCCAAATCTCCCTCCCTCCCCATTTTCCAGGCTGCAAAAACTCTTCCGGGGCCACCCCCAGTTTTTTTGGGGCCCCCACAACCTCAGCCTTGGGGCCCCCCCACCTCAACCTTCAAGTGCCCCCCCCCCATTTTTTTTTTTTTTTTTTTTTTTTTTTTTTTTTTTTTTTTTTTTTTTTTTTTTTTTTGGTTTTTTTTTTTAATTATTTTTTTTTTTTTTTTTTTTTGGGTTAAAAATTTTTTGGTTTTTTTTTTTTTTTTTTTTTTTTTTTTTTTGTTTTTTTTTTTTAAAAAAAATTTGGGGGGTTTTTTTTTTTTGGGGTTTTTTTTTTTTTTATTTTTTTTTTTAAATTTTTTTTTTTTTTTTTTTTTTTTGGGTTTTTTTTTTTAAAATTTTTTTTTTTTTTGTTTTTTTTTAAAATTTTTTTTTTTTGTTTTTTTTTTTGTTTTTTTGGTAAAATTTTTTTTTTTTTTTATGGTCGCCCCGGGGGGAAAAAAGTGTTTCCGGTCCCGCATTTTTAAAAAATGGACAAAAGCCTTTTTAACCCCCTTCCCTTGAGGCCCCCTAAAAACCCCCCCAAAAAAAAGGGCCCCCCCCGTGGTTTCCCCCCGGGGGCCCCCCCGGGGAAAAAAAAAGGGAAACCCCCCCCAAAAAAGGGACCTACCAAAATTTAGGCATGGGGGGGAAGAGGGTTTCATTTCCAAAATTTTTAAAACCCTTTTTATTTAAAAAAAACATTTTTTCCGCGAATACCCTTTTCTTTCAATCCCCAAATTTACAAAAAATCATCCAAAAGGGGGTTAGATTTTTTACCCAGGAGGGAAACCAATATTGGATCACGCATTTCACCTACCCTTTATACAATAGTCAAAAAATTTCCCAACAAAAACAGGGCAAAAAGACAAAGGTTTTTTAAAAATTGTGGAAAATCAACAGTCTCAAATCCCATTTACATTAACACAGGAAAAAAATTTACTTATTTTTTTTCCTTTTAAAACATACACTCACAGGGCCACTTTTTGGGTAAAACCGCCCCAACTGCTTTAACATTTTAATTTCTAATCACCCAAATTTAAAGGGCGACAAAACAGAAAATTTGGGCCCATTTTAAAAAGGTCAAGACAATCCCCCGCATTCAAACCGGCTTCAGTAGGGGGAAAAAAGGGTAAATTTAGGGGCCTTTAAAAAACGGGGGCATGGTTGTTGGTCCCAGAAGGGCGGGTTTGGGAGTATTTCAAAAAATGTGATTCCGGGGGATTTTCACGCAAAACCTTCTAGGGTTTACAGGAATGGCCCCGAAAAAGAAAAAACACCCTTTGACGGCATTTCCTGGGGGGGAAATTGCCTTTTTTGATCCCAAGAGGTCAAAGGAAAGGGGCCGGGGCGGGTTTCGAGCTGATAGAAAGGAAAACCTTTGACTAAAAATAGCCCCCCTTTAAAAAACCAAGGTAGGCAGAAGAGCATCTTGAACACCCCCAGTCCCGGCGAACTTGAGGCGATGGGCTCAGCAGCAAAAGACCACCCCGGGTCCCAAATCCTTTCAGTAAGAAAAAGGAAATGAGGCCCCCAATTTGCCCAAGTTCATCAAAAATTGGACGTAGAAATTGGAAAAACGTTCCCTGGTCTGATGAGTCTGATTTCGCTGCGCTTTCTTGGTGGGGGTCAAAAATTTGGCGTCAACAACATAAAACAGGGTTCCTTCCTCCCTTTTGTTTCAAGGGTTTCAGGGGGGTGGGGGTTTTGTCATGGGGGGGGGGGGAATATTTTTTTGGGCACTCTTTGGGCCCCCTTTGGTACCAATTGGGGATCATTGCAAAAATTTGGTTGAATCTATCCCAATAAAGAATTGAGGCGTTTAAAAGGAAAAAGGGGGGTCCAAAACCCTTACTTAGCGGGGTGTCCCTAAAAAAGGGGCGGTGAGTGTATAGTGTGCGGGCAATACAAAAATTGAAACAAAAAAATTTTGTTTTTTTCCCTCTTTTCCCTTGAAACATGTAAAAAATTAAAATTTGGGTTGGATGTACCACTAACCTTTGAAGGTAAGAATAAAAGGGGAAATTATCAGATGCTAAAAAGGGATACCGGCGAACAAAAAGTGGGGCTTTTTCCCAAAACATTTCCCTTGAGATACATCTGTGACTTAACATCTCTAAAATTTTATGGGCATAGAAAGATTTTTTTCCCTGTGGGGAAGGAAAGGGAATCAGGGGGGAAAAGGCTGTTTCAATGCTGGGGCCCAAAAAGGTTTTTTGGGGATTGGGAACTAGACGCCTACGGTCTAAAAAAAATTATAAATTATCCCATTTTTAATCTTATAGTTTTTCCTTTCTTAAAATTAAATATTGCAAAGAATCTTTAAAAGGGGGTTTTTTCGTTACAAAGATCATGTCTCAGATTAAGGGGCCCGTAAAAATAAAGGGACTTTTGTAATTGGGGTTTCTTACCTCTGTCATTGGTTTTTGCAGATATTTAAACTTGCTTTTAAAAAACTGTCCCTTTTATTTTTGCTTTGCTGGTCAGAACGCCCCCCCGGGGCGAATTTCCCGTGCCCTAGACATGCCCCCCCGCACTGGATTGGCTGGGTGACATTTCATTCACCTGTTGGGATATTCCCCTAGACAGGAAAAAAGTCATGACCACGCCAAAATGCACTGTGAAAGGGTGCCTGCACAAATCTGGTTTTTCTCCCCTCTGGCCCGTTAAAATCGATAGTGAAAAACCAAGGGCTGCTGGGGTCTTTACATCTCAGCTCTAGGGGGAAGGGGTCTGGGGAATTAAATTTCCCGTTTTTAAAGGGGGTTTTTCCAAAACGGTTGATTTACCTCCCCACAGGTTTTAAATCCTTAAGTTTTCTACTTTGAAAAGAGGGGTTTTGTTCCTCAGAAACGAATTTCAAAACCCCGCCTCCTTTTGACTTTAAACATCGTAAATGTATAACAAAGGATTAAACAGTGTCTGTATGGCTGCTTGTATAGTACAGGAAAAGGTATCAGCTTGGCAAGCCAAGGTTGGGAGTTTTTGTCCCATCTTTTTTTTTTTTTTTTTAAAATTGTACACATATGTTAAAAAATTTTAAAAAAAAGTTAGACATCCCCATAAATTTTTTTTATATACCCCACACACACACAAAACCCCCACAAAACACAGAAACTCCCCTATATAGGGGTCCCTTTCCCCACAGTCACACCCAAACACTTCCCAAAAAATGTGGGAAAAAAAGCATATACTCTCCGGGGATGAGGAAAATTTATATAGGGGGGTTTTGTATGTGTAAATAATCAATTTTAGAGATTTTCCCTATATTTTTTAGGTCTCTCTACTTTTGTGTAAATTTAAAAGGGGGGGGGGGGGAATATTTCCCTGTGGGGGACCAAAAACTCCCAAAAACCCCGTTGTAAAAAACCCAAAACTCTACCATTACACCATCACCAAGTCAGTTTAAAGGGGGGGGCGGTTCTTCTTCAAAGCTTTATTTTCTTCCCCCCCCCCCTGTTTTCATCATTCACTGGACAGCAAGCAGAGTTTTTTACTTGAAGCTTTACATTTTTCCTTTTTAAATTAGTAAGGTCTCCCTTTTTTCAGTTAAAAATTTTGGGGGGAAACCCCTAGAACAGAAGTTAAAGCTGCTGGGTTTTAGTGTGTTAAAATAAGAGAAAAATAATAGATAAAAATAGGTTTCTTGCTCAGCTTGTGGAGCCCAAGGCTGCGACATAAGCATTTCAGGGGGTTCAGAAACTGTTTTTTCCCGACAAACCCCCTGCAAAACCCCGCTTCAAACAAAAAAGGGTGTCACGTTTCTTCAGTGGGGGAACACGCCTCGTGGGGGGGGGGAGACACGGTGCTGAGAGGAAGAACAAGCCCCTGGATTTTTAAAATCAATCTGGGGAAAATTAGCAGAACAGCAAAGAAACAGCCCCAAAGTTAAAAACCCCCCCCTTTAAAACTTATAAAGGAAAAATAACGCTGTCTTTTTGTTTTGAAATTTTCTTATATGTTTGTATGGTTTTAACAAAAATTTTTTTTTTTCCCCCTTTTGTTTTAAGCAAAATGATTTTTTAACCCCGGGCAATGTACATTTAAAATATGTTTGAATGTTCACTTTTGGGTATTTCCCCGGGTTCCTATTTAAGATTTCCGGGGAAATAAGGTAAAAAACCAAGCTAAGGTAGCATTACCGAAACGCTTGGGCCCGGTTAACTTTTTAGACAAGCGAGAAAGGGGCCCTTTAACCCTTTTTGGGTTTTGAAAACCTGAATTAAATTTTTGGGAAATTATCGCGGATATTTTTTTTAAACTAAGTGAATTTAAAAAATTTAAATGAATTTTTTAATTTAAAACCCGCCTTCAGTTTTCCAAAATATTTTCCTCAATCCGGATGTTGGTCCCTGTGAAAAGGGATTTTGGGCTAACACCGGGGGGAAGCTCCCCCCGGGGAATTTGCACCACTGCAATTTTGGAAAGATCGTAGACAAACAGGGGTAAGCTAAAAAGATTTGTTTTTTTTTATGAACTTTCCCCCTCCAAAAAAAAACCCCCGGGGGTTGACACGGTTCTGGGGGAAATTCCCCCCTTTTTTTTTTTTTCTCTTTTTCCAGTCATCAGTTGGGACTGGTTGTTGGGGTGTTTCCCCCTTTTTTGGCCCCCTCTCCGAAAATTTTTTGGGGAGTATCAGCTACAGTTCGGCTTGAATGCCTGGGTTCGTCCCTTTAAACCCACCCATTACCCCCTCTCATACCCCAAATTTGTTTGTTAATCAGAACCTTCTGTTTAGGTTTTTTTGTCCTTCCCTTTGCTGTGGTTCCGGGTCATCATGTTTATGGGCCTTTGGGGGCCTTCCCCCCTTTTAAAACCCTTTTCGGGGGATAAACCGGGGCAAAACCCCTGCCCCTTTTCCTAAATTAGTTATCCCAAAGGGTTAGCCTCATGCTGGTT
Source organism: Phyllomedusa bahiana (assembly GCA_025379985.1). NCBI lineage: Eukaryota > Metazoa > Chordata > Amphibia > Anura > Hylidae > Phyllomedusa > Phyllomedusa bahiana. The sequence goes on along the minus strand of JAODAL010014860.1, from coordinate 64,835 downwards.
CCAGCTCCTATTTTTTCCCCCCCGTAAAATTTTGGAGCCCCTTTTTGGGGTTTTGGAGGCAATGCTTGTTTACTATTTTCCACCAATGGGGCCCGGTCCCGGGGTGGCCTTGTTTGGGTTTTCCGGGGGCCCCCCCGATTTTTCCTGGGCCTATTCTTAGCCTTTATCACCAACGGCTTAATTTTTGGTTCAAATGTTTTCCCCCAATATTTTCGTCGGATTTGGGGTTTTTTTTGTTCTTTTCCCCCCCCCCCCCCTTCTTTCCTTCCTCTTCCTTAGGGCGGGGGGGGGCCCTGGCGATCCCCCCCGGGCTGCTTGACTCCAAACATCAATCCAACCCCCAAATTACCGGGCGGTCTGACCTTTGTTTCCCTTTAAAACCGAAGGGCAAAACCCCTCCAGGGAAGGGGGGGCACAGTTTAGAAACCACTTCCCTTTGGGACGAAGGGATCAAAAAAATTTGCTTCCAAAAAAACCTTTTAAAACCCGGGTTTCTTTCCAAACCCTTAACGCAACAAATATTTCCCCTCTTTGGCTTTTTGGGCCAAAATGCCCAGGGCCCGGCCGGGGGGGGCCCGCCTTTCGTTTCAAAAAATTCGCTTGCTCACCGGTTTACCGATTGTCGGGTTAGCCCCCATGCACGGTATCTTTTTTCCTCCCCACGTTTGGGCGGGCCCCAATTTTTTTAACCTCTTAACCCTAGAAACCTTTAACCGGCCCAGGCCTTTTTCCCCTTTTTAAACCCCCTCACAATACACTTTTGGCCCCTAAAGGGAGGGTGTATTTTTGTGGGATTAAAATCCCCCCGGACCCAAAAATTTGGAAAAATTTCCCTTTGGGGGGAAATCCTCCGTCCCAAATCGTTTCCCCCAAAAATTAGTTAAAAAACCCCTTAGGCCCTACAGCTGTGTGATGCCTGAGAATTAAAAACATCCGGGGGGAAAAGGATTATGGGTTTTTTTTCCCGGCGCCCCATCCCTTTAAAACAAAAGGTGGTTTAAAAGTCATACTTTCGCAAAACCCTTCTTCAGTGGCTACCCCTCAAAAACCATCGGCCCCCTTCTTGGGTCCACCCCCACGCCCCATGTACTGCCCCCTCTCTTTTTTCCGGTGTGACCGGGCCCAAAACAGGGATTGGAATTTAATAAATCTCTCCTTTTGGGTTTTCCGGGTGGGCCCCCTGGCCCGGGGGGGAAAACCCTTTAGAGAAATTTCCGTGGAAAATCCCGAGACACAACCCCCCGGGTTCTGTTTGGGAGGGGGAAAAGGTTTTTGGTACAGGGTTCTAAATTAGGCAGGGTTTCGCGTCTGAAGGGGAGAGAGCATAAAATTTTAAATGTGCCTTAAAAAAAATTGAAGCTCTTGAAATTTTGAGCAAAAAAACGGGCCCCTCACGGAACTCTCCGAGAGTTTCCGGGCCCAAACCAGATTTTGAAGTGAAGGGGTATTTGGAATTTTCCCCTAAAAACGCTACCTCAATTTGGGCAGGAGTCGTTTCCGAATTTTGGAAAAAAAAAAGGGCAAAATTTCTCGTTTGACTTTTTCCGAAATCAGGTTGCCCCGTTCATTCTCAAGCATAAAAAAACCCAAAAGGTTTTTTGGGTTCACACCCCCCAAAGAAAAAAGGCATCTTTTCTCTCCTTTTACTCGTACCTCTATAATCTCCCCCCCTTTGCTATCCTCTCCCCCAACTCCCCCCTGAATCCATTCTGGATCGTTTTTCCCCCTGAAAACCATTTCCCACACTGGAGACTCCCTTCAACCCCCCCCAAAAGCCCCGACTTGGCTATTAAAAATCTGGGTGGGGAAGAGCCCCCGGGGGCCCGAGGGCTTCACCCGTAATTTTTTTAAAAAATTTTCCAAAACATCCTCTCCCCAAAACTGCTTTAAAACCTTTAATTGTTTTTCGGAAAAAAAAACCCCTTTTCCCCCCCCAATCCACTTTACCCCCATCGCGGTCATCCCCAAAGGGCCGGGCAAAGTTCCCAAAGGGGGCTGTTTTTTTGCCCACCGACCAAAATCGCTGCTCAATTTGATATTAAACTCTTTCGCTAAACTTATTGTTGAGGCTGAACCCTCTTTTTTGCCGGCCCTTTATTTACCCCTGACCAAGTGGCTTTTTCCCCGGGGAGGGAACCCACCGGGTTTAAAACCAAACAAAAAACCCCAGGGCTTAATTTCCCCCAAGCCCACCCGGGCACAAAATTCCACTGGGTGGTCCAAACCCCCAATGCCGAAAAGGGTTTTTTTATTTGGGTTGCCGGCCCCCTTACTGCAAACTCTCCACCAATTAGGATTTGGGGACCAACCCTTTTTGGCCCCTTTTCCCACTCCCACTGCCAAAAACAAACTTTAAAGGCTCTCTTTTCCTTGTCCTCCACATTCGCAACGGCACGCGGCAAAGGGTTTCCCCCCCTCTCCCCCCCTCTATATTTTATATGGAGAAGCTTTTGGCTGCGATCCGCCCAACCCCCGGGCAAAAAAGGTATAAGCTTTGGGAACCGGACTATAGTGCTCCCGCATTCGCAGATGACCCCATGGTCCCCCAATTTTAAACCCCCCCAAAATTTTAAAGCCCTCCCTGATGTCTAAATTTATGGGTTCCCGTCGGGTCCATTTCCCAAAAATTTAAAAACGCAAAAACTGAAGCCTTAAAACGAGGTGTAGCCCCCGGGCCCTTTTTTAGCGGGTTTAAAAACCCCAACTACCTTTTGTTTTAACCCTCGGGGGATCCCAATTGGGAATTTAAAAATTCCCCCCCGGGCCTTTTCCCAAAATGGTGCCTCTAATTTTTATTCCCCCCCTCCCATCATTTTAAGGATTTTGACCCCCTGGAATAAATGTGGTTCTTCATTTTTCGGTTTTTTGTTAATGTTTTTCAAGATGGGCGATCTTTACCCACCTTCTCTACCTTTTCCCGACCATCCCCGCTCTTTTCCCCTTTCCCCCTTTTTGGAACGTCTGCAACGGTTTTTTCGGTTTTTTGTCTGATCCGGCAAGCGCCCAGATTATTTATCTAACCCAAAGAAGTAAGGAACAAGGGGATTTTAGTCTTCCTGAATGCGAAGATACACCCCGGGTGCACTTTTTCCCCGGGTTTTGATTTGATGTTTCCCGTTGAGCGACAAAACTGTGGGGTTTAGGGTGGCCCGGAACGTTTGTCCAATTTTCCCCGGCCTCCCCTTTCCCCGGATTGGCCCCTTTTTTTTGGGTTTACAAATTCCCAAAATAATTCTCCTTACGCCCTTCCCTTTCCATTAACCCCCTTCCCATAGGGGCCCGGCCCGTAACTTAATTGATAGGGGGCCTTTCTCCCCTCTCTTTCAACCCAGCATTTCCTCCGGGGGTGTCTCCTGGGGAATTTTTTTCAGGGAAACTCCAAACGAAACCACTGCGGTTTACAACAATTTTAAAATGAGGGAAGGTTTCCCTCTTTTAACTCCCCTTTCCCCCTAATTTACGCTTTCCCCTCCTAACCGGGATTTCAAATTTCGCACAAATTTTTGACATACTTTTATTCCCTTAAGGGAAGGTTTAATTTAAACGGCCCCTAAAATCCATTTTAAGCAGGGTGTGTCGCTTGAAAAAACCCCCGAGACCCCTTCCATCTTTTTTGCTTTTAAAAGAGTTAGCTTTTTTACAACACCCTCATTTCCCCCCATATTTTTGCGGCCTGGGGAAACTGAAAAAAGGGGCATTTTTCTCCCCCCCAGGGACTAAATTTCTTTAGATCACCCCTAAAGCTTTATTTCCTTTCCAAGTCCCCGGGGAACCCCCGGGTTTTAAGATATTGTCTCGTGGAAAAGGGCCCCCCCCACTTCATAAAAGGTAACCCCTCTGTGCCTGATACTTTTTTGGCGTTGTGGGAGTGCGGGGGACACCATGTCCCAAATGGTGGGATTGTCCTTCACTTCGGTGCTTTTGGGGGGGGGTTTACAGAGTTTTTCAGGAACTCCAATGTACAACCTTGTTCCCCGAAGCCTCCTTGCTATTCATGTTTGATTTTAGTCCCCCACCCTAAAAAAAAAATTTCGTTGCTCACCCCTCAGGCGGAAAAAACCCGTGATACCCCTCATGGAAATCTACGATCCACCCATTATTTGATGAATGGTTTGGGAGATTTCGCAAAACATCGAATGGGGACTAGTATTCATACCCCCGGGCCCAATCTGCATTGGCTAAAACCTGGTTTAAAATTGGCTCCTTTCCATCCTCACCACTTTTCGTCCTCACTACCGATTGAAACTTTCTCTGCCACACCCCTAACTTGGTTTGCATTCGCTTTGAATCAAAAATTAAAACTTGAAGGTTGACACTAATCTCATTCTGGGTTCGTCTGCTGGGAGGGGACCGGGGGGTTCTGTTTTTCCGAAAACCCCCCCCCCCCTTTCTTTTTTCCCTCCCCCAGGTTTCCCCCCCTTTTATTTAAAAATTTTTTCTCATGGTATATACTTTCGTTACATCGGATTTCATACTTAAAATGTTCGATGATTTATTTTTTTAATGATGTATATTCTTTCTTTTTCCTTAAAAAAATTTTTTTTTTCCTTTAAAAACCTTCTGTCTCCATTGCATTTTAGTTTTGTCCTTATCTGCTTATTCTCTTAAAAAAGCTTTTGAATGGGGAAAAAAAATACAACTAATTTACCCCCAAACGCGAACACCGTACAGAAAAAAATTCCAGACGAAAAATTGTTATTTTTTGGGACCCTTTCCCGCCCTCTAAAAATTGGAATAAGTTAGCCAAAAAGTTCAGTTTTCAAAATAAAGCAAAAAAATTACATTTCACTCAAAAAAAATTCACCCTACTCACCCGTGGGTGTTAGTACAAAAAGTTTTTGGGTCAAAAAAGGGTTTTCTTGCCAAATTTTAAAAAGGGGAAAAAAGTTTTTTTTTAATGGAACCAAAACTATAAAATCCTACATGTTTTGGGGTCTCTGGAATTTATAAACCTGCGAATACGAGAGACATCATTTAAAACCGGGGGAAGTGAAAATCCCCAAAAAAAAAGCCCTTTTTTTACATTTGCCCCCTTATAATTTTTTTTGCGGTTTCCCCTATATTTTAAGTATGGGAAAAACACCCTAAAAAAGTACACTTGTTTCCCAAAATAAAAGCCTTCATAGTCTTGTAGGTGGAAAAATAAACAGTTAGGCTCTTTTGGGAAAGGGGAGGAGAAAAAAAGCTAACGTGTCAACCAAAAAAAAAAACCACAAGATCCTTAGGGGGTTAAAATGCCATTTTCCTTAAAACAAAAAAAAAATGGGGACCATAAAACCCTAGTCCCGAAAATTTTCAGTTGGGCAGGGGTTTTAGAAACATAAAAATTTTTTTAAGGGCAGCCCCCGGTTTGGTGTTAGGCTTGCCAACACAAAGCTTGAAAAGTTAATTACTCAAAACTGTCTAAGGGGTACCTATGGGTGTTACCCTTTAATACAAAACACTTTAAAAAACCCCAAATCACACACAGAACCAAAATGGGTTGGAAAAATCATACTGACTCCATTTATTAACAATAGAAACACACAATGAATAACCTTTGCATTTCAAATTAAAACTGTAATTATAAAACGGTAATAAGTATCAGATTGAAAACCCAAGTCCTTTCTCTGTTCTCTGGCCGCTCACATCCATAATAAACCCGCCAAGGGCCAATGGATAGATTTTGGCCCCAACCCTATCCAATGGGGGACCCTGCCCTATAAAGTTGCTAGGAAGGTCCCTTTCACCTGTCCCCAAAATTTTACCATTCTAATCTCGACCCGGGACAACCTGCAAAAAGAAAAAACCCAAACAACTCCCTTTGGGGGGGCCGGCGAGGGAACTTCTTCCCCAAAGGGACCCCGTTTCCAACCCAAAACCCCTCCCCCTCCCCCCAGGGACACCTACACCCAGGACATTTCCCCAAAAAATTTTGGCATTTAAATTTTTTCTCCCCTTACAAAAACCCCCCCCACCACCTGGCTGCGTTCCTGTGGCTTCCTAAACAACAAGCCCTCAAACGCTACATTTGATTTTTTTAAAACCCTACTGCCCCTTAACACAGCAGCTATTTTCCACAGAAAACAACTGTATACCTTCAATCAAAAAATTCAACATAAAGACAAACAGCTTTGCACGGGCGGGCCCAAATGGGGCAGTACTTCCAAACTCCTGTCAGGGGCCCTAAAAAAAAGGGGGCCCACTGAAATTTAAAAAATGGGAAACTAGAAAAGGGTGGGGACCCCCAAATTTTAAAATTTTGGCTGAAAAGGGGTCCGAAACGGCTAAAAAAAGATTGAGGGAAACCCCTGGCGCGCGGGCTATTTTTCCCCTAACGTAAATTTAAAGACTTTAGCCCCAAATGCATAGTGCTATTGGGAATCTTGCTTTACCCCTGCTTGAACCCTTAAATTTTTCCCTTTTTTTGTGCAAAAAGGTCCTTTTGTGGTATGTTTGAGACAGAAAAACTTTAAAACCCACTTTAGTGCTTACAACGGGAAAATAAAAATTCACAAATTTTCACCAAATTTTAAAAAAAAAATTTTGCTTTCCCCAACCAACACCATTTTTTTTGCTAGATAAAGTGAAATTTTAAAAAATTTTAAACAGAAAGCATTAAATAAGCTTTCTTTTTTGGAAACGCAGTAGAAAACACCCAATTTCCCAAGTTTTTTTATGAATGGCCCAATTTCTACTTTAAAATTTTACATTGTGTCAATTTAACCTACGGTAATTCTGCAAGAAAATCTGACCAGTAACCTTGGCAGAAATCCGAGGCAATACTTATAATAATAAAAAAAAAATAATAATAATAACTTTATTTCTAAAGGCCCAACAAAATTCAGCAGCCCCTTTAAAAATTAAAGGGTAAAAAAACCCAGCCCATTACACTTAAAAAGTACTTACAAATGGAACACAAGGGGTGAAAAGCCCTCCCTCGTGAGGGGCTTACAATCAATTAGGGTGTAGGGGGTGTAAACGGTAAAAAGGCCAATTTTTAAACAAGGGCCCCCCCCCCCCCCCCTTTTTCAAAAATAGGGGGTGGTTTCATAAAAAAATTGGAAAGAACCTGCCACCCAGACCTACATAAAACAATAAAGGGGCCTTGGAATCCCCCAAGTCCGGGAGTGAAAATTTGGTGTGTTTCATTTAGGGATTTTTGGGTGGGCCAGACCGAAAAATGATTTTTTTTTCAGGGCCCTCTTAAAACAGTGGGGGGTTTGGGGAAAGGTGCCTGATCGCCCGCGGTAGAAAATTTTCCAGAAAATTTGGGTTGCCGGCCACGGTAAATCTTGAAAGGCGGGAAAGGGAGGTTGGGAAGAAGAGGAATGTAGTCTGATATCATAGCAGAGGGGAGAGAGGGGTAGGGCGGTGACAAGATAAAGGAGAGTTTTTAGGGGGACACGCTTTTGGAAGCTTTAGGGGTGAGAGTGCTGTTTAATACGTATCCTTTACGGAGGGGCAACCATTTCATTTGACTAAACACAGGGGGGGAGGCATCAAATAGCGGCTGGGGGAAAAAGACAAGCCGGGCGCTCCCCTTCGGGACAAAAATGGAGGGGGAAAAGTTTGCAGAGAGGGAGCCGATAAGAAAGGATTTGCAGTAGTCAAGACGAAAAAAAAAGAGCAAAAATGAAGTTTGATTTTTTTCCCCCGTGAGAAAGGGACTGTTTTTTGGAGATTTTTCTTGAGGCGGGTGCCCGGAGCGGGAAAGGGGTTTGGGAAAAAATGGGAAAAAGGGTTCGGGATCAAAACCAAAAAAAACCCCAGACAGCGGGCCGCTGCCTGGAGAAATGGGGGAACCACATACAGAAACAGAAATAGCAGGGGGGGGGGGGGAGGGAAGTAAAAGGGCGGAAAGACAAAGAAGTTCACCCTTAGTGAGGTTTAGTTTCAGATGGAAGGGGAAACTTTATGTAAAGGGGACAGCGGCCAACAGCCACGGGTTTTTTTTTTAGCAAGGCGGATTTGATGTCACGGAGAGGTGTAAAATTGGGTGCCCCTTTCCCGCATAGAGATGGAACTTAACCCAAACCCTACTGAGGGTTGCCCCAAGGGGGCTGTGTACAATGAAAAGAGGAGGGGACCTTAGAACGACCCCTGGGGAAACCCCCAAAAACAAGGGGGAAGGGGAAAGGGGAAAGGTCGAACCAGAAAACAGACACTAAAGGAGCGGTCAGAGATAGGACAAGAAACCAAGGAGAGGGGTTTCCCCCTTGGGGCCCAATTTGGAGCTGAGCATGCAAGGGGGGGAAGGGTTGGGTTTTAAATCCACAATTTTGTCAAAGCTGCGGAGACCCAAAGAGAAGCAAAAAAGAGTATTTCCCCAGATTTTGGGCTGTTAGGAGGCCCTTTTTTAGACTTAAAACTAAGGCTTTTTCCGTGGAGTGGGGAGGGGGCGAAACCTGATTCCCGCGGGTAAGAAGAGGGGTTTACCATAAAATAGCGGATTAGGCAGAGAAACCAACCCTTCCCAGGAGTTTAAAGTTTTGGGGGGCGGGTTAGAGACGGTCTTTATTTTTATAAACACAGGATTTCCCAGAGGGGGTTTTTTTTAGTGAAGGGGTTTTTGAGGGGGTTTTTTAAGGAAGAGGGAAAAGACCCCCAGTGGAGAGAGAGGGGTTCCCCAGAAAAGGAAAAAAAGGTGAAGGACAGTTTGGAAAATAGACGGGAAAAGGGTTGGGTGGAAGGGGGGTCAAAGAGCAGGGGGGGAAAAAACCCAACAGGGAAAGTTTTACACTCTCTTCCTCGCCCGTGGGGTTTTCTGAGGAATTTTACGCAGGGGCATTTTTTTTCATCTGATTAGGAGGGATTTTCCCCCCCATAAAAATTTAAACTTTTTAGTTTAACATTTTGTTTTGGGGAATTTAAAGGGTTTTTAATATTTTTTTTAAAATTTTTTTTTTATCTGATAAAACATTTTCAATTTATTTGCTTTTAAAATTTTTTTTTAAAAGCCCCCAGAATAGGACTAGGCAAAGGAATCACTTGTTTCCCTTTTATAAAACATAGTTTTAAAATTTTCTGAAAAGCAATGTTTTTTACTGAAAAAAACTTGGACAAGAGCCTATTAGATTCTAATACACTCCTTTATGAAAGCCCCAAAACACCATTTTTTTCCTCGCTGCCAAAAGAAATCATGAAAACCCCCTAACCCAAAATTGATGATGGGGGGGGTTTTCCCTTTCCCTCTGTCAACTACCTAGATGCCCACTGACCTACTGACTTTTGGCATCAATGGGGAAACCAAGCTGTTTTCAAACAACTTTAAAAGCTCCCTTACATGACACCCACTCCCGTTTTGGATAGGGGGGGACAGCCTCTGATCCCCATTTTCCCAGCGCCAGAATTTTAAACATCCTGGGAACTAGCAACATTGGAACGTTGGAAAAGTTTACCGGGGAGGGGACCCCCACACCCTATTGCTACGCCACTTTTTCACTACAACAGAAAAAACTGCAGCGATTTTCTACTTTAAATGTTTATAAGATATGTTTACGAAACTAATCTATCAGGGTTTGAAAAAATCCAGCAAAAGCTAAGAACCAACCCCAACAAAAATTATTTATAATAGATTTTTGGTTGCAAAAATGTCTTCAACAAATCTTCCCACTGCTGTTGAACCTCCAAATTTGACATTCATGTTTCTACCACCACAAAACAGCTCATAAAAGTGAATGTGGTGACATTGTGGTATACCAACTGCCACAACTTCAACCCAAATGCCCCCAAAAAAAGGTATGGATTATGGAACCTGCGGCACAACCACCGCCCACACTTCATTAAAATTTTGGAGAGGGCAGGAAAACTACAATCTTTTGCCTGTGCAATGTGTGCCTAAATTACATGATCAGAACTCCTGGCAGCCTAGAATGTATTGGAAAAGTCTTAAGTTAATGAAATCATTCAACTTTATTAAATTTTTTTGTTCACTGTAAGTTTCACATCCTATAAAAGTAAAAATCAGTGAATTTGTAAAATGTTTTGTCAACATTTTACAAATATACATAATTCAAGATATATAAGGTCTTAACCATCTTACAAACCAGAAATAATTGACTTTAATAGGTTTACTTACTTGAGCCATGACAACACAGAGTCGTTTACACTGCCATTAACATGTGTGTTCGGGATGTTGTTGTAGCTTTGGCACAAAAGGAAGTTAATAATTATCCTTTCATTCAAACAGATTGAAATTCATTGTTAACTAATTTTTAATGAGGTTAATTGCACGTGCATGTTTGTCTAAATGACTTGCAAGCCTATAATCCTATAGAGTTCCAATACTTACCCACCCTGTTCAGTTGGTGCAGCTTGGAATGTGGCCTGGATGTGTGTGACACTGTGTTCAATATATCACATTGCAATAGATAAGCAAATTGACTAATTGGAGTGACTCGTTTTACAAGGTTTAGTGTACTACATGCCATGGTAACGTAACTGACTTCAAGCCAATATATTCCTCTATAATTTCTAAAAATTCTAATGCATACAATAAATTATTCACAAAAAAACCTTGTTTTTAATATTTAACTGTGGATTCACCCCGAAAGCCAGTTTTAGTTATATCTAGAGGGGATTGCAGTCAATGATAATGTGGGGGGACATAAATGCCTGGGGCCAAATTACCCAAAAAATTTACTGAAAAAAAGCAAACAAAAACTGGCATATTCCTAGCACGGAGTACCTTTACCCAAGGGGAAAGAGTGATTTTCACCAGTTTATTAAAAGATACATAAACATTTTGAATTCTCAGATGGGCAGTACATCAAATTTAAGTCTGTTTTGAGAATTTTATTACATATGATTTGTCCAACATTTATTTGGGGGCATTTTTATTCCAACATTTAAAAAACAGCAAATGTTTTAAAGAGACAACATATGAGGATATTGTAAGAGCTTCCTACTGAATACTTTAGTTTGTCAATAATTATCCATTATACAAACGTTTTTGTAGTGATATCAAAGAAATTTTCAAATTCGTTAAACATGTATTTGTTAGTTCAGTCGCACTTGTGAAAATTGGACAATAAAAAAAAGGTTGGCGGATAAGAATGTGAGAGATAGACCTCAGATGGATGTGGTTGTCTTGTACAGCTTCCCAGGTGGCTGATTATATCTTAGGGTTACGGTTTGTGTTAGACCATATATACACAGGGCTGGATTTGGGAAGTGGATGGAGGGCAAAATGGTCACTTATCTAGCCTACATAACCAAGAGAGTCCTCTAGGGATCTAGGACACAAAACTTTTAGCCCAGATGCCCTTAATAACACCACTTTCAATTGAAACCATGTTCTCAGGAAGCGCTATAGCAGAACAGGGACCACAAAACTCCCCACCAATCTCAAGGCCACAGGCTACTTGAGGCCTGCAGCCTACAAGATGGCATGTTTGTAAATGGGATGTCAACATTTCACAACAGGTGGCTCAATGGCATCACTGAACTGTGTAGCCTGTGCCAGAACATTGGGTTTACGGGCAGAAAGGGCTCCCCCTTTCCCCCGGGGGGACCCGGGGCTGCTTCCTGTAAGTGGGAAATATTTTTCTACTAGGGGGGCACAAATTTGAGCACTTTTACTTTGTTGGGGTGTAAAGCGACGCAGGGTTGCGGGTGGATGATAAGTGTAGTAGTGGCAGTGATATGGTGCACCAGCGATAGAATAACTGACAACAGCGAACTGCAGCTCCAGGGACAACTTCAGGCTTTAGCCACGGCAGTGATACTTGTGGATGTTACAGATGTATAGGCAAGACACTCGTCACTCTAGCACATCTCAGATACTCCTTTCTTCACGCTACACTCCTGACAACTTCTCTCTTATCCGACCCAATCCAGCTGTGGAAGATGCTGGGACGGCTTGAAAACCCCCCCGTCTCGGCCAACTGGCAAGGGCCCCTGTCTGGGTCCTTTTCTCTTCGGGATCCCTTAAATGCCATCTGTATTTCTGGGTTTTTTGTTGTCTTACTGTTTTTATCCAAGCCTGCCTAGAGCATACTGTAACCCTTGCCTAGCTACACAATGACAGCACTAACAGAGGTGTCACGGGTGGGCCCGCGAGCCCTGTCCCGGGTCGCGGGCACACCCGTGGTTACCGCACGAGCGGCCACCGCCGCCCGCATGTCGGGCGGTGGGGGGGCGCCACCCGCCCGGCCAAAAGGTCCGCCCTACTTCCCCCGGCCACGCTCCTGTTACTGTCTCACCCCCCCGGCCCGGGGGCCCCCCCGATCTCTAAGGCGCCCGGCACGCGATTTTTAAAAGGGGCCCCAGTGCACCGGTAATTGGCTATTACCGGTCAAGCCCTTATTTAAGCCTCCCCCTTCCGGGGGCTGTTCCCCCGGATTTTTAGTCCCATTTCAGCCTATAAGAAAAGCGTTCCCAAGCCTTGTTCTGACTTCCCGTGTACCTACCAATAGTTTCCCGTTCCTCGACCACGCACCTTGCCGCCCCCCTGCCCTTTCTGCCCGTCCTGCCCCAAAACCCTAAGCCGCCTGTCCTGACCTTTCCTTCCCCGAACAACCCTACCTGCGATTCGCACCACCCTATACCTTGGCTCCCACCGCAAGCAAGTCGTAGGTAACGACTTGTAGACTCCCCCCGAAAGCAGTCCATCCCGCTTTGCGGCGGGCTACTGTTGAAAACGGGACCTACTTAGATTCCCGTTTCCCTGGCGGGGCTTACACCATCGCTTGCGGTGGTCCATTGAATCCACCTCTACGTCCAGATCGTGACAGTAAGAACCGGCCATGGTCCCGCCAAGGTGCCTCTACACCATCTGACGCTGACCTCCCCGCCATTGTGGCTCAGCATTCACAACAGCTCGCTCAGCAAGCCCGCAACTAAGCCTCTCTCCGCCATGTTGGCAGAGTTCCTGGCCGCTCACAGCAGCAACCCGTTTCCCGTGGCCCCCGCTGCTCCACCGGTTCCGGCCCCGGGCCGCTGGTCCACGGCTCGCTGTCAAATGCCGCCCCAAATTCGAGGGGGACTCCAAGGCCTGCGGGGGCTTTATCACCCAATGCTCCCTGCATATCGAGGGTTAATGGGCAACCCCCAAATTTCCTACGACCGGTCTAAGGTGGCGTTACGTGCTCACCCCTTCTCTTCCGGGAAAGCCCTGTCCGGGCTACCCCCCCTCTGGGACCAGGGACGATCCGGTCACCACAACCTGGTTTCCCATTCCTCACCGAGCTCAGGAGCGTTTTCGAGAACTGTCCCGGGCTTCTTCTGCCAGACCGCCTTGCTAAACCCCTGCACCAAGGGGACTCATCGGTGGGCGACTATGCCGTACGTTTCCGCACTTTGGCTTCCGAGTTATCTTGGAATGAAGCGGCGTTGACTGCCACCTTCAAGAAGGGCCTCTCCAGCCGCATCAAGGATGCTCTATCTGCCCGGGATCTCCCGTCTTCCTTGAGTGACCTTATCTCCCTGGCCACTCGGATTGACATCCGTTTCTCGGAACGCCAGGAGGAACTCCGGCAGGAACGGAAACAAGCTAGACCCCGTCGTCTCCCGCGTCTGGCCCCAGTATTTCAAAGGCCGCCTCAGCTGCCCTTGCCACCTGCCGCCGAGGAGGCCATGGAAGTGGATCGGGCCCACCTGTCTACAACAGAGCTAACCAGAAGACGTGAGGAGAATCTTTGTATGTACTGCGGCAGTTGCAGACCATTTTCCGCAGATCCGCCCACTGCCCCCCTCACGTCCGGGAAACGGGCGCACCTGGGGTTACGTAGGAGAGGCGCCCCTACGAGAGAGCAAGCCCTCTCCTCGCCTGACCATGCCCGTGATCAACGGCACTGGGCCTGGTTCCAGTTCATGCTACTGCTTTCTGGACCTCGGGGGTCTTCGGAAAATTTTCCTGGACGCTGCCTGGTGTCCCAGCATAACCTCCCTGTGATCCGCCTGGAGAAGCCCCAAATCATCTCCTCTGTCAGTGGAGAGATTCTCAAGGACCCAATTCGGTTCCAAAACTGAGCCCCTGGTCCTACAAGTAGGGGTGCTGCATAAGGAGAGACTTGCGTTCTATTTACTACCCTTTTCCTCCTCGTCCATTCTCCTGGGTCTCCGTGGCTGCAACACCCATGCTCCCGTGCTCGATTGGCAGACAGACGAAGTCCTGAGTTGGGGTCGGAGCTGCCCGTCTCGCTTTTTGGGGTGGCACCTCGCCCGGTGCTTACCCCGCTTCTCCGGGGTCGTCTAAGCCTCTGACGGGCCTTCCTGCACCATGCCAAGCCTTCGCAGATGTCTTCTCCGAGAAGCAAGCTGATCTTCTGCCCGGGACGTCTCCTCCACATGGCAGGGTTTACCCCCTGTCGGTACCTGAGACCTTGGCTATGTCTACATATATCAAGGAGAATCTCCAGAAGGAGTTTTTTCCGCAAGTCCTCCTCTCCAGCTGGGCCGGGTTCTTCTTCCTGGCTAAGAAGGAGGGAAACCCCTGCGTCCTTGCATAGACTATCGAGGCCTAACAAGGTCACGGTAAAGAACCGCTATTTCCCTCCCCTTTTGATCACGGAACTTTTTGACTGTCTACGAGGTGCCAAGATCTTTACTAAACAGGACCTGCGAGGGGCTTATAACCTCATACGGATACGTGAGGGCGACGAATGGAAGACAGCTTTCAACACCCGCGACGGGCACTTCAAGTACCGGGGTCATCCCCTTTTCGGCTCTGCAATGCCCCGGCGTCTTCCAAGAATTCTTTCAATGACATCTTCCGGGACCTCCTGTACACATGCGTTGGTTGTGTATCTTGACGACATTCTGGTTTTCTCCCCCGACCTTGAGTCCCATCAAGTTCACGTACGACAGGTCCTCAGACGTCTAAGGGCCAACCGCCTCTATGCCAAACTTGAGAAGTGCCAGTTTCATCAGCAGAGCCTACCTTTCCCTGGGCTACATCATTTTTGACAAGGGGCCTACAGATGGGACCCCGCGAAGTTGTCTCCCGTCTACAATGGCCGCGCCACGTGGGTCTCCGACCCATACAAAGATTCCTGGGGTTTGCCAACTATTAATGGCAATTTATACCACATTTTTCCTCGCTGGTGTCCTCCATAGTGGCTTTGACCAAGAAAAACGCCATCCAAGGGTCTGGCCACCAGCGGCAGAGGAAGCCTTCTCTAAGTTAAAGTGTGCCTTCGCCTCTGCGCCGGTGCTCTCTCGGCCAGATATTGAACAATCATTCTTCCTCGAGGTCGATGCCTCCTCGGTGGGAGCCGGGGCCGTACTCTCTCAGAAAGGGCCCAAAGGCAAAACCCTCACATGCGGGTTTTTCTCTAAAAGTTTTTCCTCTGCTGAAAGGAATTACTCTATCGGCGACCGGGAATTACTGGCCATCAAGCTGGCACTGGAAGAGTGGAGGTATCTCTTGGAGTGGGCTCGTCACCCTGTCAGCATTTATACCGACCACAAAAATCTGCTGTATCTCCAGACTGCCCAACGCTTAAATCCAAGCCAGGCTCGTTGGTCTCTCTTCTTCTCCCGGTTTAATTTTCTCATTCATTTTCGCCCTGTGGAACGAAATGTCAAGGCCGACGCGCTCTCCCATGCTTCGGATGTGACTGGGGACGAGTCCAGTCCACGGCACAAATTTTCCTACAGAACTGCTCATTTTCTGCCGCACCGGTAGATCTACAACCCCACCTCCTCCTGGCAAGACGTACGTCCGTCCAGCTCTTCGGAAGAAGATATTGTCATGGGGTCATTGCTCCCGTATGGCGGGGCACCCAGGAGTGCAGAGGTCCTGCTCACTCATCTCTCGTTTCTACTGGTGGCCGGGTCTTGCCCAGGATGTTCGGGAGTTCGTGGAGTCCTGCGCTTCCTGTGCCCGGAACAAGTCTCCCCGTCTCAAACCAGCGGGTCTGCTCCTTCCTCTACCTATACCCAGTTGTCCTTGAACCCATGTAACCATGGATTTTATCACGGATCTCCCTCCTTCCTCTGGCAACACCGTGATTTGGGTCGTTACTGACCGGTTTTCGAAGATGTCCCACTTTGTTCCTCTGCCGGGTCTACCCACAGCCCCTCGCCTTGCCAACCTATTTTTTCTACATATCTTTCGGCTGCATGGGCTCCCTCGGCACATAGTGTCGGACCGGGGCGTTCAATTTGTCTCCAGATTCTGGCGCTCCCTCCCGCAACAACTACAAAATGAAACTGACTTTTTTCAGCCTAACACCCTCAGTCCAATGAGCAGGTAGAAAGAGTAAACCAGACCCTAAGTTGCTATCTGCGCCACTTTGTCTCCGCGCGCCAGGATGATTGGTCCAGCTTGTTGCCCTGGGCCGAGTTTTCCTATAACTCATTGGACTCAGAGTCTGCTGGAGCTGCTCCTTTCTTTATTGTCTACGGGCAACATCCCCGCCCACCCCCCCCCCATTCTGTGCCCTCGGCGGGCTCTGCTGTGGAGGAGTGGGTCCCGGACCTGACAGCTATCTGGAAACAGACGCACCATTTCGCTACTCCAGGGTTCCACTCGTACCAAGGCACAAGCCGACAAAAAGCGAAATACCTCCACCAACCTTCTCGCCAAAGGTGACAAGGTGTGGTTGTCGGCTAAATATATACGTTTTAAGTTCCCGCTATAAGCTGGGTCCCGGTTCCTGCGGCCACTCGAGGTGCTCAATCGCATTATTCCAGTAGCATACAAGCTTCACCTTCCCCCACTATGAGGGTCCCGAACGCCTTCCATGTCTCCCTGCTAAAACCGGTCATCCTAAATCGCTTCTCTCGGGTACCTGCTACTCCCACTCCTGAGGCCGATACCATCGATGTCTTTACGGTAAAGGAGATTCTAGATATGAAAATGGTCAGAGGGAAGCGGTTTTTTCTCATTGACTGGAAGGGGTTCGGGCTCGAAGAGAGGTCCTGGGAGCCAGAGAGCAATATTCTGGATCGTGACATCATTCAGAGGTTCCTCCAGGCCAGAAGGAGGGGGAGGCCGAAGTGGGGGGTACTGTCAAGAGTGGGCCCGTGACCCCCATCCCGGGTCGCGGGCACACACGTGGTCACTGCACGAGCGGCACCGCCGCCCGCATGTCGGGCGGTGGGTGCGCTCACCCGCCCGGCCAAGGTCCGCCCTACTTACCCGGCCACGCTCCTGTTACTGTCTCAGCCTCCCGGCGCGCGCGTCCCCGATCTCTAAGGCGCGCCGGCACTGCGAGATTTAAAGGGCCAGTGCACCGGTAATTGCCAATTACCGGTCACTGCCCTTATTTAAGCCTGCCCCTTCCTGGGGCTGTTGCCGGATTTTTAGTGCCATTTCAGCCTATAGAGAAAGCGTTCCAAGCCTTGTTCTGACTTACCGTGTACCGTACCAATAGCTTCCGTTCTGCGACCACACACCTTGCCGCCAGTCCTGACCTACCGCCCGTCCACGACCACGAACCTGAGCCGCCTGTCCTGACCTTCTGCCTGTCCCCGACTACGAGCCTGCCTGACAATTCTGCACCCCGCTATACCTTGGCTGCCACCGCAAGCAAGTCACGTCAGGGGTAACGACCTGGTAGACTCCCGCAAGTCCATCCCGCTTTGTGGCGGGCTCTGGTGAAAACCGGGACCTACTTAGATTCCTTTTCCCGGGCGTGGTTACACCCATCGCTTGGGGGTGGTCCAGGGGGACCCCACCTTCACGTCCAGGTCCGTGAAAAGGGGAAAATTTTGAAAATCCCCCCACATACCCTCTTAACTGAATAATTTTTACATAACAAATTTTAAAAAGGGCTTTGTGGGCGGGCCTTGCTCCCCAAAGGCCCCCGGGCCCCTTTGTAAAACTTCCCCGTCCACTTTCCTGTCCCTTCCTGCCCCTGTTTTCCCCCAGCCTCCCCCGCGTTCTGCTCCCTTGGGGCGGCGGACGGTTTGGTCGGGATGTAAAGGGCCACCCGGGGAGGTAAATTTGTAAAATTTCCCGGGCCCGGTGGTCCTATATAAGGTTAAAGGGCCCCCTGCATTTCCCTCCCAAAGTTTGGGGTGTGCGTTAGGGTTTGAGAGGGGTCGGATTTTCCGTCTTGTTTAACCCGTTGTCCCCAGTCCGTTCCGCTCCCGTTTCCTGACCTTGCCTTTTTGCCCCCTTTTCCTGCCCGTCCCCCCCGTCTCGAAACAAACCCTCGGGGCCCCCGTCCTGACCTCCTGCCTGTCTGACTACGTCTTTGGATTACGTTTCCCTGTCCCACCCCTTTAAACCCCCGGGCCGCCATCGCAAGCAAGTCACTTCATGGGTACGACCTGATAGCCCCCCATCCCGAGCAAGTCCACCCGCTTTGCGGGGGTATGGTAAAAACCCGGGGTCTCTTAGGCCCGCCCCCTGGCGGGCCCTTAACTTTCATCCCCTTGCGGTTGCCCCCAGCAAAATCCACCAACCCGTTAAAAATTTAAAAAAGGAAAAATATGATGTTTTTCTCACTATTGACATAAAAATTCAGAAAAAACCCCTTACCCTTTTTTAGGCAATTAGGAATTCCAAAAATTTAAATTTTATATTTGCCAAAATGCCCAGAAAAATGAGAGAGAAGAATTTTTAAGGTATTTTATTATTTTAAAAAGCAAAATTTTTACATATACAGGATTACTTTTTTTTAAAAACATTTTGGGGACAAAACCATTGATGAATGTCAAAATATTTGAAAGCTTTTTTGTAGATTTTTTTGGAAACATCGATTTTAAATTAGAGGGGACACCTGTGGATGTTTTTTAAAATTGCACACCAAAAACCCACACTGCTTTGTGTGTAACATCATGAAAAATTCTAAAGAAATAAACCCAAAGGGATATCGGGAAAGGGAAAAAATTGTGGACTTGCAAAATTCTGGCATTTTAGGAGAATTTTCCAATACCTGAAGTTACCTTGTTTCATCTGTACAAAACAATTAAAAACAAGTCCCAAAAAGAGGGGAAAAGTTTCGGGGCCATAAATAATGCTCAGGAAGGAGATGGGTTCTGTATCTCAAGATGAAAGGGGTTTTGGGGTCTGACGGGGCCATATCAACCCAAGAACAAAGAAAAAAGGACCTTGTGAAGTTTCCGGGATGGAACTAGTAAGATTGTGTCATTGTCCACAATGAAAAGAGTTTCTGTTCAACATGGATGAAAGGCCACTTTGCCAGGAGAAGCCGTACCCAAAAGGGAAAAATATAAAAGCCCAAAAAAGTTTTTCAAAATCACACTGGAAAAAAAGACCCACATTTTTGGAGACCCCGTGGTCTGACGAAACTTAAAAATTTAAAATGTTTTTGGGCCTACTGGGCCCCTTAAAATTTGTTTGGGGGAAAAAGGGGGAAGCTTGGAAGCTTTAAAAAACACCATTGGCATCAAACCCCGGAAGTTAAAGCTTTGGGGGAAAAAAAATGGGTCTTTCCAAATAGACAATGACCCAAGCATATAAAAAAAAATGGTTACAAAGTGGCCTTAAGGGTTTAAATAAGTCAAAGTTTTGGAGTGGCATCACCCAAAACTCTGAAACTTTAAACCCGTTGAAAAAGTATGGGCAAAAACTGAAAAAGGGGGTGCGAGCAAAAAACAAACCCACAAACATAGCTTGGTTACACCCGTTTTTTTAGGAGGAATAGGGCCCAAAAATTCCCTTTCAAAATTTTTGTGAGAAGGGTTGTGGGGAAAGGAAAGTTTGAACCCCAAATCATCAGTTTAAGGGCAAAACTACCCAAAACTAACGAAATGTATGTAAACTTTGACCTTTTTCAAAAAAGTAAAAAAAATACCCTTTAAAAAAATTTTCTCATTTCTCGGCATTTTACAAATAAAAATAAATTTTGGTTTTCCAAAATTTACCTAAAAAGGGTTTAAGGTTTTTTATGATTTCTTGTTTAATATTTAGAAAAAACAAGCAAAATGTGTCCTTATATTTGTTTATGTAAATGTTGGGGTTTAAAAATATATATAATTCCCCCCTCCTTACAGGGGGCAAAAGGTAAGGTTGTTTTTTTACAGTGTTGAGCAAAAAATGCCCTTTTAATAATCATACTTCCCTTCTAACCCAAAACATTAAGAACAATACACTTTGTAGCTTGTCAAAACAAAAAATCCCACTTTAATTATTTTCTATATGGCAAAAGGGACATTTTTTTTACATTGCAGGAGGACCAAGGTGAGCATGTTTACTGTGTAATAGTCACATAGGGGTTTATTTTTAATACGTTAGTATACCTATACAAAAAAAAGTTATTGGGAAATAGTATACACAGATAATATACAATATAAATAAATAAATAAATAAATAAGAAAACCTACAAAAAAGTATATTAAGTTAAAAAGTAGTAATACTAGAAAATAAGTAACATACAGATATAAACAAACCACCCCACAGAGAATACAATGGTGCAACACACCTCCACCATCATAAATAAATGTAAAATACAATACATATATAATAAAGTAAACTACAGTACATTCACATAAAAAATAAAGTATACGGTTATGCAAAATAATGTATTACATCATTATACATACCCTAATACTTTATTTTTTATGTGACATCTGATGATTTGATGTTGCTTATTTCTAACACATGTTGCTTCGTATACTTTTTGTACATTTTCTAATTAATGTGTTAGGGCAGAAGGGAAGAATTACTACTGTGAAGTCTGCATTTTTACTGCCGATTGAACATGAAGAGGCATTATGACTTTGTAGGGGGCTCAACAGCGGGCATAATTAATATTATTACTATCTGGGTACACTAAAGGAGCATTGTTACTGTGTATGGGTCACATAGCTGGGAATTATGACAGTGAGTGGCATTAATCCCTTAATCATGCAACTATTTTAGGGTTTTTGTTTTCCGTTATTTCCTCCTTGCCTTCCAAGAGCCATAACTTTTTTATTCTTTCACCTACATAGACTTATGAGAGCTTGTTTTTTTCTGTGGGACATGATATGCCTTTTAAAGGGGTTTTGCCACTCTCTTATTTCATACCTTCTGCATCCAGCTCTTCAGCTCTGTGTGCTCAGAATGGGGCATGTGTGATTTGTTTGAATTGAATATCATGTGACCCTGCAGGATGATATCACCCGGCCTTTTCTCTCTCTAGTGAAAGAAAGGTCTGTTTATGTAGGGTTTGTAAGTAGCTACACTGTAGCTCAGAGGTAACATTTTTGCTTTACCGCACAAGGGTCCTTGGTTCAGATCCCTGCAGGAACCAAACCTGTGGATTTTTTTTCCTCTTTATCAATGCTCAGACCTGATTGAGGGTTCTCTTTTTTATTTGCACTGTTTGACTTATTACTAACTAGTCCAAAGGACAGGAGTAGAATGACAGCACCCGGGGTTTGAACACTCAGTAGCTGATTGAGAAGAGAGGTGATGTCTGAGCATGTGCGACCAGGACTGGGAAGCCCACAGCCCTGGTCGTATCCCCTGGAGATGAGCTGTAAACAATAGATCACTAAAGGAGAAGCTAAAACAAAAACGGTGCAGAATTTTTTAATAATGATGAATGGTGAAAATGTTTATTATTTAATTTTCAAACTTCCTACATCAATTTTACATCGTGGCAAAACCCCTTTAATGCTATCCCTGACCAAACCATAAAATATACTAGGAAATGCAAAAAAAAAAACTATTTGTGAGGTGGAAGGTGGAAAAAAGAATGCAATTGTTGCGAGGGCTTCTTTTTTTCACTGTTTGATAAGTTCACTGTTTGGTAAAAATTACATGTTATCTGCATTCCCTGGGTTAGTATGTTTTTAACAATACCAAATGTATATAGTGAGGTCCAGTTTTTATTTGGAGATTAATTTTTAATTTTATTCTATCTTGGAGGCAAAATATACCCCCCCACCACAATTTTGGCATTTTTTTAACCTTGTTCACCATGCAGGATAAATATCATGATATTGTATTAGATTCAGTCCTGCTTCTAAGGGCAGGCAGGGTGGCCAGCCATCCCTGCCTTCTCAATCATTGCATAAACATTGCTCAATGAGCCATGTATATACAGATTGGCAGGGAGCCTTCAGGGGTCATGTGACTGCTGGTGCTTGATGACAAAGAGCTGTTTGGTCTGTGCAGTGACTCCAGGGGGTTGTATTTCCTCTGTGACTGGGGCTAATATATCAGCCCACGTTATAGGGGAAATCATCAAAAAGAAAAATAAAGTTTTGTAAGAATGCCTACTAAAGGTCTTTTTCTGACATTATGGGGGGCACAATATGTAAAATAAAATAAAAACCTCACAGTCCAAAAGGCACCTTTTAGCCTCACTCCCAATGACCCTTAAAGGGACCCTGTCAGCTACTTTATGGTGCCCGAATGGCGGGCAGCATGAAGTAGCTGCAGGTTACCCGATCCCAACCATGTGGGTTTTACCCCGAAACGTTGTGACATTCCCAGGTAAAACATCCGGTGAAGTTGTCCCGGGTGCGGGTTGAAGCCGCTGTGCCCAGGAAAGATGAGTTCGATGTGAATCTTCTCCCCCACCCCCTCTGCTTAATAGATAGCTCTCTCCAATGTTTGCCTATAAGGAGAAAGCTGGCAGTTAAGCTGAGGGTGCGGGTGTTTTATCTGGAAACGCTCAGCGTTTCGGGTAAAACTCCCATGGCTGGGAGCAGGGCCGGGATGATGGGTAGGCAAAGGTAGGGCACCTAGGGCGCCACTTCATCTGAGGCAGAAAAGGGGGTGCAAGGAGACATTTAGTGGGCTGAATTTTCCATTTGGGGTGTGCTTTGTGTCTTATTTGCCTAGGGCACCAGAATACCTTGTCCCAGCCCTGGCTGGGAGTGGGTAACCTGCAGCGATTTTATGCTTCCTGTTGTTCAGGCAACATAAAGTAGCTGACAGGTTCCCTTTAGACTTTACATTGCCTAAATATAAATGTCTGTGACAGAAAAGTGACAACTATAAATCTTATTTTAGCGCCACTTTTGCTGTTAAAAAAATAATAAATAAAAAATGTGAAGAGCAGACTTTTTTTTTACCATTTTCCTTAACATTATAAAAAAATTAATGTAAAAATTACAGAAAAGGAAAATGTAAAAAAAAAGTTACAGTCAGGAACTGGTTAAAGGTAATGCGATGTGTCATTTTGTAGTGCAGCATGTTAATGTGATGGAGGAGAAACATCCCTGGTTAGATACGACTTTTACGGACGTAGAGATACTATGTATATCTTTTGCAATGTTTAATTTCTTTCACATGACAAATGGTAAAAAATTTTCTTTAAAATTTTAGCATTTTTTAACATTTTTAAAATTGTGTTTTAATTTTTTTTTACATTAACATTAAGATCACCTAGGATACTTGAACCTGCAATTGCTTGATCGCTTGTACTTTATATGGCAATACTAATGTTCTGCCATATATAGGCATTCCATTCATCTGCTATTGCACCCTACCTATGGTTGTGTTTACCAGGGCATCTAAATGGCTGGCACTGGAGCCATCTCAGATCTGACAGATCTAATAGCCGGCAAATGCCTGATATAGTTCGTGCTCACGTATATACTTTGTTAACGCCACTGCACCATACATTTATGGTGCAGGGTATTAGGGGATGTGTAGGACTAGAATGGACACATTCACTGTTTGTGGGAACTGATAAGATCTATGCAGCTTCACAGTCACATTCAACCTTTCTTTCAATCGGCTTTCTTCAGGCTGTGGGTGGTTCTATAGCAGTCTTTAGCTTCTCTCTGTAACTGGCTGAGCCATTACAAAGAGCAGTGCAGGAAATCTAATATGTAAGTAAACTAAGCTACACAGGGTGTTAGGAGTGAAAGCAAAGGCTAATGAATAAAACAACAGCTAATCTTGTTAGAGGTAATTTGTTTTTCTCTGGCTCACAGTCCATCCATGGGGTAACGTCACTCCCTGCTCTCTGCTCAAATCAGATAACCAGAGTATGGTATGATATGCAGGTTACCATAGAAACCTATGAGCACTGCAGTTCACATAAAAACACTCTTATCTCTTGAGTAAAGTAAAATCTATTGACCAATGAATTTAGAAAAAGTCTTCATTTAACTCTCTATTCATGTTGAAATCTAATCTGTGTAGTGAGAAAACCCCTTTAAGTGGTTTTAACAGTTTAGTTTGGAAAAATCTGCTGACAGATTCCCTTTAAGGCTTTGTTTACATGGATTTCTTTTTCCATGTGGATTCTATAGATAACAGGTCTGTAAACAATATTTGGGGTGTCCCCCACCACGAGGGGAGCAAGAATTTTTTGGGGACCCAATCTGCCTTGTTCAGAAGTCTATTAAATCTTGCCAAAAATCACCAATAAAAACTACATCATGCTAAAAAAAATAAAGTGGCTCAGTTGACAATAGTTATAGCTACTATACTACGGCAACATAAAAAATAGAGTATTGAAACATAAACATCTATAATATTGTGTGTCACCTTAATCATATTTTAATATAAAAAAAATATAAATTTAAAATAAAATAATAGCCTTTTTAATAACATATTATAATATTATAATAATAATAATAATATAATTACACAGATTACAGTCAACATGTTAGTTATACCAACACCATCAAAATAAAATTTAAAACACATGCCAGAAGAGTGACCTTAAAAACAAGGGCAAAATTACTGTTTTTCTCTGATCCACTTACAGAAAAACAATTTTTTTTTAATGCATTCAGTGCATTAAAAAATACAAGCCATCCTGCAAAAACAAGCTGTCAGGAAAAGGCCACACCCACTTGAGGGTCGACAGCCCCGATTGGGGTAATATTCTGAGGGGATTGAGTGTCGAGGAAACCCCCATTTAGCTTTTGCCAGGATTGCAGGATAGCGAGGAAAATTTTCCATCTGCGAGGCTCCTTAAAGAGCCCCAAAATGGACCCCGGATCGCCCTGAAGTCGCTATCATGGTCCAAGCCCGGGATGGACTGGCTCCCCCTGCCTTGGCTAAATTCGCCACTGTTTTTCAGAGCCTACACCCTTTTGGGTAGTGGTTTTTTTTGCCCCCACCGCGACCAGCACCCCTTTCAAAACCCTTTGGTTTTACACCAAATGCAACCTGAATGTACAAAAAACCTCATATTTGCATCAGACGTCAGTGCTGATGATTTAGGACCCCCGTGACTGCTGGAGGCCTTATTGTCAGGGTATGGGCCCGCCTTAACACACTATTTCCTTGATCCCCCCCTAACCGCCAAACTGACAGGAAAAGCGCCGTGTGCCATTCGAGGTCGACGGCCGACTATGGGTGTGTATTAGAGATGTTGCATTCCCCCCCGGGTCAGCTGGGTATGGATACACACACAGTAACCCCTTTCCACATGGGCACAGGAAGACACAATGAGTGCAGAGATACCCCCTTGCTCCACAACCCTGAATGCAGGGAGAGATCCTGTTTACACCCCCGCATCGATGAAACAGAAAGGTAACTGGCCACAAATTCCACCTCGTTTGCTTTATAAGCCTGGTCCATTACAGACTTATAACAGGCCCGGCACCCTGCCTTGGTGTAGCGATATTTTTACGAGAGACCAAGAATAGTACACATGATATCGTGGACGATCAAGGACAACAAGACCATCTCAGATCATAGTTTTTAAAAAAAAGAAAAGATTTAATAAATCCGCCTAGGGGGGCCCCCACTAAACAATAACATACATAACGTAATAACTATACATAATATTGGTCAGAGGTGCAAATACAATATGGGTGTGGGGGTACAGACAATAGAAAGCAGTAATATGTGTCTATTTACCTTAGGTTGACCTTGTGCTAGCATACATAGGGGTTTTGAATGCAGCCTGCTGTAAGCTTCAGGTACGCTTGGCATAAACTCCACTTCTCCAAAGAGATGACCCAGTGCTGCCATTGGCATCTCAGAACTTATAACTGTACTGGGACATCCCACATCACACCCCCGTCATACCCCACTGTCACACCCTCTCAGGCCCCTGGATGTCTTAACACTCTCCTCATGGGTCATGGTTTTTTTTGCTCTTCTAAACGATTTCATATCTGGCTGGAAATGGGATAGTCAAGGGAATACCATCAGAACTTATATGGCCTAAGCTACGACTGGGGCAATACACACGTGGGAAATCCCTAAAAAAGCAATTTAGTTCTATCTATCATACATGAAAAAACTTTGAGACTCTCCGGTTCACATATTAGTTTTAGATCAAAAATGGATGTTTACAAGTATATCTGCCCACCGACATTCAACGCAACGTATAGATGTATCTCAAAAAACGTGCTCAAGAACTCCCCGCTACTCCATAGTCCTATTACTTATTACCTCTCAATATCGAATCCAATGTCAGGTGCGCTCCCGCGGTCAACCGACCGTCCATTATTCAAGAGAAACAAATAAAAAACACCCAACCTTTCAAGCTACACCTACCTTGATGACAGCCTGTAGAGAGTTGGGGCGTAAGGACGAAAAACAAGGCAAAATGGAATCACCATTCCTTCCCATAATAGGTTAAAAAATCCAATGTTACAAACCGAGGTAAAAGTGATGGTTAGTCTTTTCTGCGACGGACACAAAATCATTTCTAAAAAACGTATTCAAACCTGGGTGCCAACTGGCAGAGCATAGGCGGCACACATGTAATTATAATAACGCACACAGACCGCCGTCCCACGGCACATTTGTACAGCAACAAGGCAATACACTACGGGTGGAAATCCCTAAAGAAGCATTTAGTGCATAGTCTATCATACATGAAAAAAAACTATTGCGAGACTCTCCGCTTCACATAATTTGATCAAAAGATTTTTAAGCTGCCCACGACGTTTCAACGTGATCAGGTCAAACATGCCGGGCAAGTTCCAATCCTATCAGTTACCTCCTCACTCGACGCCAAAACTGGGCCCTCTCACTCACTTGGTTCAAGACCTGAACCTCCATTATTCAGGGTCTCAAAGTTTTTTTTTTACATGTGTATGATAGATATGCAAAAATGCTTCTTTAGTGTGGGATTTTCCACGTACGTGTAATCTGCCCTTTTTATGCAGAAATGTGCCTGCTGTGAATGCGGCGGTCTGTGTGTGTACATTAGTATACTTACATTGTGTTCCGGCAAGCCCTGCCTATGGCAACCCAGGTTTTGGCATACGTGTTTTCGAGAAATGTATTTGTGTGCATGCAACATACGTTATACTCTGTTGTACATTGATTTTAACCTATAATGTGAAGAGAAAGGGTGCTTCCATTTGTGTTTTCTTGTCCCTCGCCCACTCTCACATGGCTGTCCATAAGAAGGGGCCGAGCTTGGCAGGTTGGGTGTTTTTTATTTTTTCTCTCTGAATAATTGAGGTCGGTTGACCCAGCCGGGAGTCCTGATTGGCTCGATTGAGAGGTAAAGATGAGTGATAGGACTGCCCGATTTTGAGATCACGTTGAAAGTCTAGGCACATAAACATCTATTTGATCTCAAAATATGTGAACCGAGAGTCTCAAAGGTTTTGTTTCATGTAAGCTACTACAGGGTAACAAACAAATGGGTTTCTGTCTTTGTTCCGTTTCTTTTACCAGACTTCCGTTTCTTTCTCCTGGCCCGTGTGCCTTACAAAATGCCGGAGTGACATTTATGCGAGTGGGGAATGTAACATATTTAAAAAATCTGAAACAGTGGTGTCGCTTTGATGTACGATTATTCCATAATTCCTTATAAACTTCGGCACGGCCTAGAAGCTTTGATGCATGGTGTCTTGGGCGGCATCTACCTAACCAAGGGCCTATTTCCAAAGACATGGATTAAAATACAAATATAACAGGTCTTCTTCGGCCTCCTGCTGTGTTTTGTATAATTTGAGTGCCTTTCCTCAAATACATAATTGGCACAGTAGTTAGCATAGGTGAAGCCCTCAAGGCTGACCTTTCCAGCTCTCCAGTACTACAAGGCGAGCCAATTCATATACAAACGACGGACCAGTGGACTTTGGGTTGGCCTTGTGCAGAAGTGACACGAGCCAGATTGACACAATGGGACAGGAACATCCTGTTATGTACCTGAGCCGGAAGGTTCTGCCAAGGGAGGTGGCCTACTCCACAATGGAGAAGAAATGCCTGGTAATACCATAGTGTGGGCCCTGCAGCGTCCACAGCCATACTTATACAGGCCCCACTTCATCGTGGAGACAGACCACAATCCCCTGAGCTGGTTACACACTGTCTCTGGAACAAATGGGAGGTTGCTACGCTGGAGCCTGCTGTTCCAACAGTATAACTTCGCCATTCGCAACCGAAAAGGCTGAGACCATGGCAACATCGATGGGTAGTCCTGACATAGGAGGGTCTAAAAACGGGCGCATGGGAAAAACAACCGAGGAGAGAGGTGCATCCGCCCTGAGCGCCATCTAAAGGGGGAGGTGTGAGGAACATGATGAAAGTCACCCCCCCAACTTTTCACAAATTCACTCACGAATTATGGCCATTAAATGCACAGTGCCCATCCCAGCATGACCCCACACATGACTAAATATTTAAAATCAGGCCAGGTCTCCTTTAACCCCTAAGGAACACCCGCCATTTTTGGGACCTCCCCGACACTAGCCAATTTTTTTGAAACATTGCTGACATGTGACAATTTATTGAAGTAAATATCTAGACTATCTTTATGCGAAAACTTTCTATACCATCTCCCCAAAAGATGGATTAATCAAACAGAAACCTTGTGAATGAGATCTGTTTTCCCCCCCCCCAGACTCACGCCCCCCCCTTCACCCCTCCCCTTCCGTGAACACATTGTGCTTTAAGGTTAGGTAAAGAAATATATTATCCATACAATGCCTTTGGTTGTTTGTGAAAAATATAGAAAAATTACATGAAAATATGGAAAAATTTTGCGATTTTGAAAGTTGCACAAAAGATTTCTTCTGCGTGCAAGACCAAGATAATTTATTCACCCACAAAATCAGTTTTTATAACTAAGCAATCTACAATTATGAGTCCACTATAGGTTAGTCATCTTTTTTAAATATCATTTTTTTTTGTTTACTACATTAGAGGGTCTTAGAACATTTTAGTAAGTAATTTCTCTCACATTTTTCAAGAAAATTTGCAATATAAATTTTTTAAGGTGACCGACTTCCTGTTCTGACGTGGCTTTGAGTGGCCTGCATGTTAGATAACCCCCATAAGTGATACAATAATACATAAACCGGGCAAATATACAATAGTCATGACTTCCCCCATCTTCGTGTATAGTGGCAGGATATGGCAACTCTCTCTAGTGCCGCTCATCATCAAACAAAGATCAATTCTGACCAAAGTGAATATTAAAGAACTCACGTTTATTCAAAGTCTCATTCAAGAAAAAACAGTTCATCAGACATACATACTTGTAGTCCTTATCAATAAACTGCAACAGCAGTATCCACGAGCAGTGAAATAACTTAATCCGAGCTCATCTCCATGCAGCCGCATGTAGCCTAGGTGAGGAGCAGTGATGGACAGTGGGGGCGGTCCACCTCCAGCGAAGCGACTTTTCGGAAACGAAATTCCTCCTATACTCAAGCTACAGTATATAGGTGATTACAGACTATGACTTATATAGGAATTAATTGTCCATTTTAATTATAACTGTCCTGCAACATAAAAATCATTTCGAAAACATATGATTTCAGACAGAACATCGGTTTAATCACTATTTATTCAAAAAAGATTCATGTTTACGGTTCTCATTTAGGTCCCTTGGGGTTGAGTGGTAATCTAAGTTTAAAAAATCCTCATTTGCTTCCTCTGGCCCAAGATTGTTCTTTCTATTTGATGGTACCTTCTAAGTGATATACCCTGATCTAAAATACACCATCGGAGTTCTGACACTCCGTCGGCTGTCTCATGATAATGACGGTCAACCGAGCACTCTCCATATTTTTTTATTGTCATTGTACATCACTTTTGATCCTATTTATTTTCTGGAACGTACGTATGTCTGAACGAGTTCATTAATGTTTCTGATTTTAACAATGCGGGTGGTCTGCCCCACATATCCCAAAGCCACAATGCACTTCAAAAAATAAATGACATTATTGCTATTGCAAAGTTATGCATACCTCTAATGTTGAGAAGTTTGTGTCCTTTGTGGTAAGTGTGATGATAACCAACGTATATGGCACGGCAATTTTGCAATTCAGTACACGTGGAAATGTCCCTTCTTTTTTTGTTGTTATACTCATAATTTGTTTTTTATCCCTTATGTTACTGATCTAATAAGGCATATTCCCAAGGTTTTATGCCTTTTGATAAATGAATTCTCAGCGGTGTTTTTTAAACAAGTAACCGAATTTGTGATCAGTGGACAGAGCGGACAGTAGTTTTTTTGTATAATATATTCGATATTTTTACTTTGACATCTCGAACTCACTAATGAATGTGGAGAATCTATCCGTTGTCCCATTATTTTAGTTTGAGTTTACAGACAGCTCATCTCTAATCCATGGCCAAAACATCCTGCCCCACAGTTTCCAATTTAGTTCTATCATATCCTCTTTGTGTGAAATTTTTTAACTATCTATTTTCATCCTTTTCAATATATGTGATGTGTCAGAGCAAAACGTCTTGCTCTGACAAAACTGACCTTTTTGTATGCCATTGTAAAATAACTAGGGGCCAATGGTACTTTTTTAAGTAAGAGATTGTTTTTTTTGTTTCCATAGTTTGTGAATACAGTACGGTTTTTAATGTATCATTCAGTTTTCTGTATCTCAACGTCCAAATAAATGAACAAACATGTTCATAATTTAGCTGGAGAACAGAAAATAACGGATGGCAAGCTTTAAGCAAGTCAATGAAATTATTAAGGCAGTTCACTCATTGCCCTTCCATAGCAACAGGATATCACCACATAATCTAAGCCCAATTCGACATGTTATGAGAGCCATATGGAAAGACATAGGTTTTTTTTCAAAAACATCAATATAAGGTTAGCAACCCCGGGTGGCTGCTAGGCGAGCCCATAGAGGTGCCTTGTTGCTGTATGAAAAATTGTGGGCGCCAAAACTAAGTAGTTCTTAGTCAAATTATGTCCTAACAATGTCATAATAAAAACTGATCTGCTGTGTGTAGTTAAGGACCAACGCGTTTCCTACATAGTGTTTGTTCACAACTGCCTCTATCCCTTCCCTCAAGTGGTAATTGATATGTATATAGAGATTTTATGTCTAGTGGACTAATATTAGGTAACATCTTTTACAATCCAAGTTTTATAATTTTTAACAATTCTGTGGTATCCCTTGTAAGAGAACGTTATTCTGTCCGTTTGACATATTTTTGGCAAAAAAATTGTGTTCCACAAAAATAATCAATATTTTTCAAATTTCGAGTTGACCCCCCCTGAACTAGGGTCGTCCCCAGGGGATTTGTGGCAGATATTTGTACCTTAGGTACAAAGGTAAAAATATGGGACCCCCTGGGAATGTTCATTATACAAAGAATTTTCTTAGTTGTTCACACCGTTATAATAGCCATTTCTGTGTGGCAATCCCCTCCAGACAATATTCATTAATCAATGTATAAAATCTTTAGTAGGGTCATCAGCGGTCAATTTTCTTATATACGATCTCATCCAGACAGTTTGTATAGGTGCCTCCTGTATATAGTGACTAGTATCCAATTATAACGGTTGCTCCGCCCTATGTCGGCTTTTTTTATGGTAATGTTTTATAACACTTTATAAACTCTTTCATTGTGCCTAGCCATTTCTTTGACATATTAAAATCTTTTAAACTTCCACAATGTTTGCTCCTTGCATTATACTTAGCATTGTTTATTTTAACATTTATAATTCTACTTCTTTTTAAAACAAAAACCGCACTGTGCAACACGTATCCAAGTGGGTATTATGTATGGGGGGGATCAACACAGACGTCTTTTTGTAGAATACGATTAGGATGTATAGTGAGTGCTTGTTCAGATTTTCGCTTTTTATTATCACAGAAAAACATTTTAAGACGATTTGAACGAACATAACCTATTGCAAAACCACATTTAATTGAAACAGACCATTATGATTAGATGGAACGAAGTTTAGAGTCTCCTTTATTTAAGTACATCTTCTCTTCCACTGATTTGGAGTTAATGTCTTAGAGGACCTATTATGAAGAGGTGTTCTAATGGTTTCTTCTTTTGTAATGATGCCATTGAGAAACTAGACCCCTTAACGTATTTACAACACTATTTTAGGAAGTTTGTATACCCTTTAGATATTTTCACAGAAATTTAAAGCAAAGTGGAGGTGAAATATTCAAAATTTCACTATTTTTTGCCAGATATCAATATTTATCCATTATTTCACTGGAATAACGGTAAATGTGACTATGTAAAATGCAACTTAAATCAATTCCCCCAGGTCTGGGCCGTTTTTCTTTTAGAGATATCCCATAAGTGTGGGCCCTAGTCATTATTTGTCTAAACCTATAAGTCCTCCTCAGAATAGAGGAGCACCTACTATAACTCTGGAGTCTCATTTTCAATAACGATTTTAATTTAGGCGCCATTTCGGTTTGGGGACACCCTAAGATGTGCTCAAAACTAATAAACACCCCTAAAGATACTGCATATTGGGAAACTACAACCCCTTAAAATATATCCAGGTTTGCATTCAGTATATAAGACCCACAGGTGATTCACAAATTTTTTTTTATAGTCATACAGGCAAAAGAAAAATGGAAAAAAAATTTTTTATCCAATAATCTGCAATTTTAAGCTTAAAATGTTTCATATAACAAGAATCCTGGAAAATATAACCCTAAAAAACTTTGTTAAGAGCAATTTCTTCCAAGTTCGGCAATAACCCTACACATGTGGGTGTAAACTGCTGTTTGGCGCATGGCAGGGCGTATAATGGAGGGACGCTATTTGGCTTTTGTGTACAACAGATTTTGGTGGGGCCATGTCGCGATTTGCAAAGCCCCCTAAAGTAGCAGAAACAGGCGAAACTTCCCAGAAAGGTCGCCCCATTGTAGGATCTCAAGATCAACGACCCATTCAGTGATCTCATCTGGATGGTATTCTGCATTTTAGAGCATCCATGCTTGTTTCCATAGTTTTTTTTTAAGCATTGGCTATGAAAATGGGGGATAAAAATGCAAGTTCGGATCATTGTTTTTTGAGTTTCATTTTATACAGCATCTCCGTGCAGATGTAAATGATGTGAATTAACTTTACTATGGGTGTCAGTGTAAAATTACAATGATAAAGTGATTTATATAGGTTTATTTATTCTGTTTTTAAATAATTACTTTTACAGCCACAGTAAGAAATAACGTCTATAAAAACTTGCGTTTTTATGTTGTCCTATACTGGACAGCCATGACTTTTTTATTTTGCCTGTGTGGCAGCGAAGCTGTGTATGGGCTTGTTTTTTGTGGGATGAGTTGAAGTTTTTTTATTTGTACCATTATGGTGTGCATATGATTGCTATGGATGTTCACTTTTTATTAAGGTTTTTTGTGAGATTGTATGTGAAACAAAAGTACAGCAAACTCTGGTGTAGTGATTTTTTATTTTTATTTTTTAATAGCGGTCCTGTAACGGTATATATGACATGGTAGCTTTAACTCAGACAGGTCAATACGAATTACACTTGATGACAGATTTTGTATGTATTTTTTATATGTTTAACTAAACTGCTTTTATACAAAAAAAACACTTTAATCACAGGAAAAATACCTTTTTATTTTTTTGCATCGCCATAGTCTGAGAGCCATAACTTGAAAATGATTTTTTCTGGTGCCTGTAGCTGTGTAGGGGACTTGTTTTTTGTTTTGCGAGTATGATAGTGAAGTTTTTAATAGTATCATTATTTTTTAGAGGGGGACAATGGCGTTTTTGATACGCTTTTAAAAATCTCATTTTTTTGAAGTCCAAGGGTTGGAAGTGAAAATTACTGGCACAAATACCTAAGTAACTTTGGTTTTTTATTTTTTATTTTTAAGCTAGCTGGGGACGGCATCAAACCCACGTGACATATAAAAACCCTGTTATAAGTTGATGCATAACTCTTTTTGCGGGGATCATCTGACTAATATGGCGGATATAACCCTATTTATAAAGTTTTTTTTGTATAAGTAGTTCGAACGCAACTTAAAAAAAAAGAAAAGTGTTACTTTATGTGTGTAAGAACAATCATTAATAGTCATTACGCTTATCATTCATTGAGAGTACTATATATTTTTTAATTTTTCCGTATACAGAGCAGTAAAGGGACACATTTTTTTTTGGCGGGGATGATAACTGAACTGGAGACGATTTTAAAATTGGTACAATTGGCAATGTACTTTGGCGTTTTTTTGTGGAGTTTTATATGTTCGCTTTTTATGTTCCAGTTAGTTCATGATGCTGGGCGGGATAACCAATCAAATCTTAATAATCGGTCGATTTGTATATTTTTTTTTTTATTTTTAGTTTATTTTTTTTTACTTTTTACGGCGTTCAACCGTACGGGTAGTATGCTGCGATTAACATGACAGGATGTTGTAATGGGCTGGGGTCGTTATACGCAACGCGGGACTCGTAAAACCTAAATATCTAGGTCACTGTTAATGTTTATTTTTGAATCTTTTTTTGGGGCGATTGCGCCGCTTTGTTAAAAGGGAAAAGGGCGATGCTACGAATTTTTTAATTGCTTATATTATTTTCGTGTTTTTGTGTTTTACTTCTGTTTTTTACACTTTTTTTTACTTTTTGTTTCACTTTTTCAAGTTGATTTTTTTACAATAGATCCCCATAGGGGATTGAATGAGAGGATCTTCTTTAGATCTCTCATCAAGTAGGAATCAGTACGTAGCCTTGTTGCTAGATACTGGTTTCCTATGGTAACTTTCAGTCACGATTGAGCTTGTCACATGCCCACTCAGGGCACGGCCGGAGCATCGGACGTCACAGACAAACCCGGAAGGCATCTCATGCCTTCCGTGCTGTCCTCTCAGAGGGCAGGAGCTGCTGCGCTGCTGCCGGGGGCCGACAGCACTCAGGAGTATCGATCTCCTCCTGTGTCTCCCTTAGTTATTGCGACCCGATGGTCCGATAATTAAGGGGTTAAACCGCCCCCCCCCTTCCCCAAGAGCGATCCAGGGCGAGCCTGACGCTGCAGTATGTCAGCTGTAATATACAGCTGACACCCTCCGCGCCGATCGCTCGAACCTCTTGCGTTAAGAGTTTTGCCGCAATCCTCAGTGACGTATCCAAACGTCCAGGTGCGTAGAACCCCAATACGATCCTGGAACCTGTAATGGAAACGCCTGCAAGGTCCTTAAGGGGTGAATAGTGATGATTGTAATTAGGACGTCCTAAACAGTTTTCATACATTTTGCCCTTAGATGTTACCAAAACTTGTTTTTCCTAGATTGCTGTGTTTAGCACATTATTAAACAAGGTTCAGTCCTTTAAAAGTGGATTGCATAGTACTTCATTCAGCTCTGTACAGGCCCCTAAAAAATTTGGTTTAGGGGCTCTGTCAACACTGCACATAAAAACGTCAGTTTTTTTTAGAGCGTTTTTCGTTTTCTAAAACAACGCTGAAAACAACGTACTGTAGATCATCTCCCATAGACTTCTAATCGTTAAAAAACCACGTCCTGCTGTCTCCACTGAGCTTTCTTTTTTCTTTCAAACTTCCTAGCGCTTCTTTTTTTTATTGGAAGTATTTTGCAAATGCACTAAAAAAACTCCAGGAAACAGGGCAGAAAAATTTTACTACAGCGTCTATTATCAGCGCCGGACGTCTTTTTTATGTGCGCGTTCTTTGGACCGCGTTTTCCATCCGCGTGTCGTTTTTTCTTTGCCGCAATTTATTTCAATGAAAACCCTCCCAGGAGACCCAATCCCACCTATAATGGGTGTTAATAAGGTTATACCTTAACAAATTTGCATACAAGTGTCTGATGTGTCCTTGTTTGAACCTTTTGTAATAAAATGATCAGCTTTAGCCGCTAACGATTCTTTGCGCAATTCAAAATATTTTTCGCTAAAAAATAAGTTTTTTTTATGGTTTTGGCGTCAGAATCAATTTTTTTGTGGATTTTGGTGCCAAATCCTTTTCTTAATTTAAATTTTGGTGCTAATAAATTTATCTCGCTTTGAGGGCAAAAATAATTTTTGGGGATTTTGGCGCCAAGAATCTTTTTTTTTTACGGATTTTGTGCTAAAATCCTTTTCTTAACATTTTTGGCCAAAAATTTATCTCGCTTCTGAGGGCCCAAAAATAATTTTTTTTGATTGTGGCCAAGAATAGTTTTTTTTTTTAACGATTTATGGCTAAAAACCTTTTCTTAACTTTTTATTAAAAGTTAAACTACCTTCTGAGCCAAAAAAAACTACGATTTTTTTTAACGAAATTTTTCTCCAAGAACCTTTATTTTTAAAATTTGGCCACTAAAAATATTCTTGCACAAAAACTGTAAAAAAAAACCTTATTTTTGGCGTCAGAAGCGAGAAAACTTTATTAGCACCAAAATCTGTAAAGAAAAGGATTTTAGTGCCAAAATCCGTATAAAAACGGATTCTGACGCCAAAACCCCGAAAAAAACCCCTTTTTTTTTTTTTGCGTCAAAGCGAGAATTTATTTGCGTAAAAATCCGAAAAATTACGGATTTTAACCAAAATCCATTAAAAAATTGCTAAAAGGGTCAAAATCCAAAAAAACTTTTTTTTGGGACAAAAGCGAGAAAACTTTATTAGTGCCAAAATCTGAAAAAACATGCAGATTTTACCCGCCAAAATCCGAAAAAAAAAATTATTTGGGGCCCAAAATCCTAAAAAACTTATTTCTGGGGCAAACGCGAGAAAAACTTTTAGCGCCAAAATTTTTAAAAAATGCAGTCTTGCACAAAAAACCTTAAAAAAGGGAAATTTAGGGCCAAAAATCCATAAAAAAACTTTTTTTGGCGGGAAAAAAAAAAAAAAAAAAGCAGAAAAACTTTAAAAAATTGCTTTAAAAACCGAAAAAAAACGTTTTTTTGGCACCAAATCTTTTTAAAAAAACCCCTTGCTTTGGGCCCCCCAAATCCGTAAAAAAAAAACTTTTTGGCCAAACGGAGATAATTTTAAATTAGCGCAAAAAATCCGTAAAAAATGCAGACTTAGCCCAAAATCCGTAAAAAAAACGTATTTTTGGTGACAACAAGATAACTTTTTTAGCGCTAAAATCCGGTAAAACGACTTCAAATCAAAAAATGCAATAAGGTGCTTTATTTACCATTTTGAGGGGGGGTTACACCCAAATGGTTTAAATTTTAGCATACTTTAAAAAAACAGGCTTAAGACAAGCAAAAAGGGCTTGTAAAAAACGCACCAAAAAAACCAAATGGCAGAAAAAAATCCTTTTTTTTCAGCTGCTTTTGACAGGAGGCAGGGCATTTCCCTAGGCAAAATTTTCCCCTCAGGTAAAAAGGGCCCCAACCCAATTGCATCGCCATAAACCAAAAAACAAAAAGCTTTACACAACTCTACATATAAAAAATGCCAAATAATAGTCATACAGTTTACCAAAAAACACTGCACACGAAACCCGAAACCCAAGACTACAAAGACCAAACACCAACACAAGTGACCGAATAATAAACCACCACCCATGCCAAAACACCAGCAACAGTGACCGAATAATAAAACCAAAACCAAAGCCACTACACCCCCAAAGTGACCGGAAAACAAACTGAAAAATTCGAGTATAAACCATTAACTCAAAAAATACCACCATACAGTGACCATACAGGGTGGATACCCCTGTACACAGGCTTGCAGACATAAAAGTTACAGTAAAGTTATATTTTGTGACTACAGGTGACCCTGAAGGTTTTCTTTTTTTTCTTCTTCTTTTCCATCTGTCCCCAGACGCCATGAGGGCTACCCCGACCTTCACGTAAAAATTTTCAAAACAAACATCTTAACCTTTAATTTATCACACTTCTCTACCCATTCCATTCTATAAAATGCCCCCATCCATAACACCCATTGGTGGGCCAGTAAATGCCCCCTTACCCACGTAGTACCCCCCCTGGCTACTAGTACCCCCCTGTAGCCATGTCCCCCCGGGGGTGTGGGGTGATGCCCCCGACCCAGGTGATCCCCGTGGGGGTTGAGCCCCCTTGAGCCAGTGATTCCCCCCTTGTACCCCGTGATGCCCCCTTTGTCCCAGTGATCCCCAGTAGCCTTGACCCCCCGTACCAATGATCCCCCCCGTAGAGATTTAAACAGCCCCCCTGTAACAGTAATGCCCCCATTGTAGCCGGGATCCCCCCTGTAGACGTGATGCCCCCTTTAGCCAGTAAATGCCCCATTGTACCAGTGATGCCCCTTTGTGCCAGGTAACCCCCCTTGTACCATTGATGCCCCCCTGAGCCGTGATGCCCCCCTTTTTTTTGGGCCATTTAGCCCCCTTTACCAGGGATGCCCCGTAACCGTACCCCCCCCTTGTACCCCATGATCCCCCCTGTGCCAGTGATGCCCCCGGGTAGAAATTTTTCCCCCCCTGTAGCCAGTTAATCCCCCTGTAGCCAGTGATCCCCCTTGTACCAGTAATCCCCCCCCTTTTGAGTGAGCCCCCTTTTGCCGTGATCCCCCCCTGTACCAGTGAGGCCCCTTTGTACCCAGTGATCCCCCTGTAGCAGTGATGCCCCCTTTACCCAATTTTGGGCCCCTTTTAGCCAGTATCCCCCAGTAGCCATGACCCCCCTGTCCCGTGATGCCCCATTTTTCCAGTGATCCCCCATTTTTCCAGTGATCCCCCCTGTCCCAGGGCCCCACCCAGTGATCCCCCCTTTGGCTAATTATAAAATAACAAAAAATTACTCACCGATTCGGTCCGCGCGCCCAAGCCGGGGCTGCGAGCGTTGAAACGCGGACTCATTACGCTGCTTATGCTCAGCAGCTCCGGGGATCCCCGGGGGTGGCAGAGGGGGGATGCAGGTCCAGGGGGGTTTGGAAGAGTGAAAGCTGTGCGACCCTGCGAGGGTAGTATGGGCCGCCCGTGAGTGCTAAACAAGAGGGGGGAGGCAGGAGGGTAACGACCCGTCCCGCCTTTTCCCCCTGCGGGAGCAGTGTGCTTGCACTACTGTTTTTAAAAAAGTCGCCGAGTCGGGGGGGATCCTCCGGGGGGCGGGGGAGGCGGCGCCCCTTCGGGAATCGGGCCTTTCCCCAATGGACAGAAAAACTCAGTTTCAAAAAACGTCTTTAGTAATTCGTTTTCAGGTTGTTTTTAAAAATAATAATAATAATAATAATAATAATAATTAAAAAATTTTCCTTTTTTTTTTGCGCCAACTATTTGCAGCACTTTACAATGTAGAGGGTATAATTACAGACAAAAGACAGACATTACACAGTGAAAGCTACTTAACAGGTGAGACACAAGGTGTGAGGGCCCTGCTCGCAAGGCTTACAATCTAAGAGGGTGCCTTGGGGGGAAACAAAGGGGAGAAGTGCTAAAATTTACAATGGCCCAGCCATGCTTTATAATATGGGGAGGTTTACATAAAAATTTGGTTGAACCATGCCACCATGACTGTACATTATATACAGATAAGTGCCTGTGAGTGCCCTAGTGTAAGGAGTGACAAATGTGTGCGATAGAAGGTGGGGGTTAACAATTAGTGGTTTTGGTAGGCCTGCCTGAGAAGATGTGTTTTCAGGACACTCTTAAAACTGCGAAGGCTGGGATTGTGCCTTGATCGGTACGTGGTAGGATGTTCCAGAGAATGGGTGCAGCACGTGCAATATCTTGAAGACGGGCATGGGAGGTTCGGATGATTGATTAGTCTGTAGTTTGATGTCCGTAGCTGAGCGAGAGAGCGGGCAGGGAGGTAGACAAAGATGAGGAGGAGATGTAGCGGGAGTGCAGCTCTGTGGAGAGCTTTATGGGTGAAAGTGATTAGTTATGCTGTATTCTGTGCTGGATAGGCAAAACAATGCAGTGACTGACACAGGGTAGAGGCAATCAGTATAGCGGCTGGAGAGAAAGACAAGCCTGGCTGCTGCATTCAGGAAGATTGGAGAGGGGAGAGTTTACAGAGAGGGAGACCGATAAGCAATTAGTTACAGTAGTCAAGACGAGAATGAATAAGAGCACCAATGAGAGTTTGAGTGTTTCCAACAGTGAGAAAAGGACGGATTCTGGAGATGTTCTTGAGGTGCAAGTAACAGGAGCGGGCAAGGGATTGGATATATGGGGTGAAGGTCAGATCAGAGTCTAGAAAACCCCAAGACATCGGGCCTCTGCCTAGGTAGTTATGGTTGATGCCACACACTGAGAGAGAAAAAGCAGATGGGGGTTGGTTAGTAGATGGGGGAAAAACAAGAAGTTCGGTTTTGGTGAGGTTTAGTTGGAGATAGAGAGAGGACATGATGTCAAGGGACAGACAGCGGTGGTTGGGCCAATGGAGGGCTGTGTAAGTTTGAGAGAAACTGGATGTGGACAATCGAACTGACCTACTGAGGGGACCCCTACGGCAAGAGGGAGAGGAGAGGAAGTAGAACCTGCAAATGAGACACTGAAGAAGCGGTCAGAGAGGTAGGTTTTTTGTCCACTGCAGGGTAGACATAGCCTTAGAGATTTTCTTGAAAGTGTGAAAAAGTTCCTGCTAAAGTTATAAGCCTCCTAATCTCCCCCCCCAAAAAAAAAAATTTCTGTCTAGCAAACATCAATTTTTTTTTTTTTCTAAACTGTTTGCTAAATTGTGATATATTGTCCAAAATTCACCATTAACATAAGTACCCTTGGGCAGATTTACTTATTCTCTCTAAACTCCAAGACCATATAAACATAGACCAGGCAATATTAATATATTACATTGGTTCATGCTGTTGGATAGACATCTTTAGACTTGTCTAACTGCTTACATAAGCTATTGGTTTGCTTATTTTGCTCCAGTGTTCAATGCCAGAATTTCGTTACTATATTTGTGCAGTTTGTCACATTTAAACTATGCCCCATTCTGAAAAAGCCATAATCCTTCATCAGATGAGGCCCAAAAAGTGTCTGGGACACATGATACATTTGTCTAAAAAGAGATGTGCCAAAATGTGCAAAGTGTTGGAGCATTTTCCGAAGGATTCTAGATGCAGATACTTCAGCAAATGTACCGTATTGTGTCGTGAAAAAACAATTTCAGAATAATATGGATAAGTAAAAGCATTAAAATATTATTCTCACATAAGATGATGGATATCAGGTTTGAAAAATGTGACTGTCAAAAAGATAAAAACTAGTTGCAGCGCTAAGGAGTGAATTGATGAGATATTTGGAGACTGTCAAGTGTGTTCATTTCCTACGTGTGTTGATATTTCCTACTGAATAAGACTTAAAGTTAATTAGTAAGAGTCCCATTAATTTGATCCCACTTATGAATGTTTTGTTACCTACCCTAGTGATAGATCATTAAATACCATGGTAGGAAACACATGTACAATGTTTTGTTGATCAGTATTTACACTTGTGTGATACCTGATTTACTAACAAAGAACTACTTTACCTGTGTCATTCTAAATAAGCCATTAAAACATGACCTGTAAACAGTTTGTCAGCAGGCATCTCATAAACTACTTCCACAACCCTTTCCCCAAACTTTACAGTCGCAGAGGTTGACCCCCAATCTAGTATTTTTCAAACATGTGCCCTATTCTTAATTAGAGTTAAATTATATGATTCTAAGTGCTCTCAGCCACCACTAGAACGCGTCTAGGAGCTTGTATCACACATTTATACAGTATATTAACCTCATGAAATAATCAAACCATATACAGTAAGTTACTAAGCTCTCTCTAGTGGTGACTGCAGATCTTTCAAGGCTATGTTCACACGGCTGATGTGGACGCTGCTCTTAGCGCTGCTTTGGAAGCGGATCTGCTCCCAAGACAGCGTCCAAATACCTAAAAAACACCCCAACTTCATTTTTTTTCATTCATCCCTAAGTAAGACAGCATTGCAGTTCACACAACGGGGTTTTTACACATCTACCACACTGTTTTGGACGCTGCTTTTCGCGCTAAAAAAAGAAGTGCTATGTCAATTCTTGAAGCGTTTTCAGTGCTGAAAATACCCATAGGAATCAATGGAGAGTTTCAAAACCTTGTCCAAAACCTCAGCGTGGTTTTTGCCCTGACTAATAATTTGTATGACTGTTTCAGAAAGGGCTTGTCCCCAAGGCAGGATTTTCGGTCGGATTTACAGGTGGTTTTCGGATTTGAAAGCCGTCTGTAAACCAACTGTCAACCTGCCTGATAGACTTTAATAGAACATCTGTTCAGCAGTCCCCACTGAATGGATTTTCTGCTGGACAGTTGTTTACACAGCTGGCATTCCAAAAAACAGAACATGTTCATTCTATCACCTGGTTCTCGGGCAGAACATGAACATGTTAATGGTTAAGGGGTCGGGCGAGTCCACAAACCGCCGACAGAACTGTCCCCCAAAACCAATGAAACGATGTCAAAATACCGGCCGGATTCTTTAATCAGAATCCGGCCAGTATTTGCATACTGCCGTGTGGACGCACCCAAAGAAAGCAGCGCTGGAAAACCACATCGAAAACCTCATCACTCATTAAACCATGTCAAAACCTCATTTGAAAACTGCTGCATTGAGGCGCTTTTCAGACAAGGTTTTGATGCTGATATGGACATTGAAAATTCAGATAATCTGTGTGAACTTTCCCTACTTTTCTTCAAACAGAGGATTTAGGGAATCATATTAGAATGTATATATTTATATATATATATATATATGTGTGTATATATATATTATATATATATATATATATATATATATATAAATATATACATATATATATATATATACATATATATATATATATATGAATATTACCTGTTTTAGGTCAATTAGGATTATCAAAATTATTTATATTTTTCAAATTCTAGAATAATGAGAGAGAGGAAATTTTCAAGGCATTTTTTTTACTTTCTACAAAGGCAAAAGTTTACATACACTAGGATTACTATGCCATTAAACAATTCCCTAAGCATCCCATATGGTGATGTCATGTCTGTGGAAGATTCTGGTTTAGTGGCAACATCTGACTTAAATAGAGACAAACCTATGGATGCATTTTGAGACACACACACTGCTTCTGTGAGTAACATCATGGGATAGTCTAAAGAAATCAGCCAAGATATCAGGAAGAGAATCTTAGACCTGCACAAGTCTGGCTCATTCTTGGGTGCAATTTCCAGATACCTGAAGGTGCCTCGTTCATCTGTACAAACAATTATATGCAAGAACAAACAAGATGGGAATGTCCGGCCATCATACTGCTCAGGAAGGAGACGGGTTCAGTGTTTCAGAGAATAACGTGCTCTGGTCCGACATGTGCATATCAACCCAAGAACAAAAGCAAAAGACCTTGTGAAGATGCTGGTGGAAGCTGGTAAGATTGTGCCATTATCCACAGTGAAACAAGTACTATATAAACATAGGCTGAAAGGCCATTTTGTCAGGAAGAAGCCATTACTCCAAAAGAAAAATATAAAAGCCAGATTAATGTTTGAAAATGCACACAGGAACAAAGACCTATATATTTGGAGACATGTCCTGTGGTCTGAAGAAACTGTTTGGCCATAATGATCATTGTTACATTTAGAGGAAAAATGGATAAAGCCTAAGAACACCATCCCAACTGTGAAACACGAGGGTGGCGGCATCATGTAGTGGGGTTGTTTTTCTACAGGAGGGACTGGTGCACTTCACAAAATAGATGGCATCATGAGGAAAGAAGATTATGTGGAAATACTGAAGGAACATCTCAAGACATCAGTCAGGAAGTTAAAGCTTGGGCAGAAATGGGTCTTCCAAAAAAATGGGCTTAAGGATAACCAAGTCAATGTTTTGGAGTGGTCATCCAAAACATTGTATGGTCACTCAATCCTAATGAAAATGTATAGGCAAAGCTGAAAAGGCAGGTGCAAGCAAGGCGACCTACAAACATGGCTCAGTTACACCAGTTCTGTCAAGAGGAATGGGACAAAATTCCTACTAACTATTGTGAGAAGCTTTTGGGAGGATATCTAAAACATGTCACCCAAGTCATACAGTTTAAGGGCAATGCTACCAAATACTAATGAAATGGATGTAAACTTTTGACTTTGCAGAAAGTAATAAAAATTCCTTAAAAATTGTCTCTCTCTCTCATTATTCTGGCATTTGGCAAATATAAATAATTTTGGTAATCCTAATTGACC
Source organism: Phyllomedusa bahiana (assembly GCA_025379985.1). Taxonomy (NCBI): domain Eukaryota; kingdom Metazoa; phylum Chordata; class Amphibia; order Anura; family Hylidae; genus Phyllomedusa; species Phyllomedusa bahiana. The sequence continues at coordinate 20,737 of JAODAL010014860.1, read as the reverse complement.
TAAAACAGGTAAGGTTTATTCTGATTTAATGTCAGACAGTGAGAAAAACATGCATATGTGTCTTTTTATATAGTGCATGTAAACTTCAGGTTTCAAGTCAGGGGCGTAACTAGAGAAGCCAGGGCCCCAAAGCAAACTTTTGGATGGGCCCCCCCCCCCCCTCTCCCGCCTCCCTGACTACGACCATGTACCAGGACATGCTGTTAGATAATGTAGATAATACAAGGGGCAAATACCTCACCATACATATCACCATCATACTGCTACCAATCAAAACTACTATACCAAATCCAACATTACCAATAACACTATTACATCAGGACCTGATTATACCACCAGAACATGACCACAAATTACCACCACCTAGTGACTGAATAAGACCCCTACACTATTACTGATCAGTCTACAAAGACCAATAGTACCACCATATAGTGACCATATAGTGGTAGATAGCAGTGTACACAGGCACTGCAGACTGTATATAACCACCAAACAGTGACCATATAGTGGAAGACACCAGTGTACACAGGCTGTGCAGACATTTAAGTGATTACAGTGTAGTTACATCTTGTGACTCACAGGTGACGTTTCACTGATGAGTCGATGACTTTCCCCTTTGTTCTGCATCCGGTCCAGTCCGCCATGATGACATCTCCCGACCACTTGTCCCTGCAGATTTAGACACAAATATCTTAGAATCCTGACTTTTCCAGCACCTGCCCCCTGGCTATATGGGGTCCATTTAGGCAGGCAGGGTTTAGATAGGATATATGGGGCCCCAAATAGGCAAGGTTTAGGCAGCCAATAGATTGCCCATATAGGCAGGCAGGGTTTAGGTAGTTATAGGGAGCCATACAGGTAAACAGGGGTTAGGTGGGCTATAGGGGCCATATAGGTAGGGTTAAGGTAGCTAAAGGGGCTCCATATAAGTAGACAGGCAGGCTTCGGAGGTTATAAAGGTAGGCAACCTTTAGGGGGCTATAGGGGCTATATAGGCAGACAGGCTTCACGGTAGCTATAGGGCTATTCAGGCAGACAGACTTAGAGCTATATAGGCAGCCTTTAGGGGGCTATATAGGCAGGCTGGGGGGGTATAAAGGCAGGCCGGGGGGTTATACAGGCAGGCTGGGGGTATATAGGCAGACTGGGAGGCTATATAGGCAGGCTGGGGGGTTATCTAGGCAGGCTGGGGGGGCTATTTAGGCAGGCTGGGGGGCTATCTATGGCAGGAGCTGGGGGGGCTATCTAGGCAGGACGGAGGGGTATAAAGGCAGGCCGGGGGGGTATAAAGGCAGGCCAGGGGGTATAAAGGCAAGCTTGTGGGGGTATACAGGCAGGCTTGTGGGGGTATACGGCAGGCATACGGGGTATACGGCAGGCTTAGGGGGTAGACGGCAGGCATATAGGGGTATACGGCAGGCATATTGGGGTATACGGCAGGCATATGGGGAATACGGCAGGCATATGGGGTATACGGCAGGCATATGGGGGTATACGGCAGGCATATGGGGTAGGTAAAATAAGAAACAGTTTACTCACCTCGGTCCACGCTCCCCCGATGCGCCGCGCTGCAGCCTCTCTGCAGCCTCTGTGCTCAGTGCGGGCGGCGCGGTGATGTGACGTCACCGCGTGCACCCACGTGATCACAGAACGTCGGCAGGGGAAGTAGCAGAGCGGAGCGATCGGCGCTCCGTTCTGCTACCTCCGGGCAGTGCTACCTCTGAACGCTCAGGCCGGAGGGCCCAGGCGTTCAGAGGCAGCATGCGCCGGGCCCCGCAGCTCCCCGCCCACCGCAGTGAACTGTTAAGTTCACTGTCGGCGGGCCCAGGAGCGGCATTACCGGGGTAGCGGACGCAGTAGCAGCTGCCCCGGGGCGCGGGCCCCCCTAAGCGCACGGGCCCCGAAGCAACTGCTACCCCTGCTATCCCGGTAGTTACGCCCCTGTTTCAAGTATATATATATTTGTATATTCACACAGTGTAGAGAGGGAGAAAATGTTGAAAATCATGTAACATTTCTTTGATATTGAAAAATAAACTGAAATATTTATCTAATAATAAAAAAACCTACTCATAGAGTAAACAAATGTATGGTTTTAGAAAGTCTAGCTTGAAGTGTTTCAGATATCCCTGCCTCACCTCTATGCAGTCTTAGCTTTATGTAGCCACTTTGGTGTTTCTTTTTAACAGTGCCACGGTTAAACTAAGGTGTGTTATGGAATGTGTGTATAATGATAGGGAATCAGCTGCGAATAAGAATGGTGGCACCACATTTATCAATAATCATTAAATACATTTCTATAACTTAAATCCAAATTATTCTTTTACAACATTGTTCATTTTAGTGTTGCAGTGTGATTCATCAACATTTTTTCCTCTAGTGTCTTTAAAGGAGTAATTGTTGACATAGCAATACCAATACTGTAATGCCTTCCTTCTAAGGATCAGTGGTGGTCCCACAGGTTGGATCTCCACCAATCATAAAGAGATATCATAGTCTTGCAAAATGCTATTACAATGGGTGTACGCCGTTAAAGCAGTTAACAATTAAAGCCCTTACCTGTCCTCTAACTTTACAGTCAATACTTGTCATCAGGGGAATTTTCTACATGGTCTACCTACCTACCTGAGGGCTGCCTACCTAACTGGGGCCCAAATACTGCCTACCTAGGGCAAATCTACATAGCCTGTAGCCTACATACCTAATTGAGACCTGCATAACTACTGCCTACCTACCTAGGACCAATCTACCTACCTACCTGGGGCCTATGTAGTCCCTACCTACCTACCTGGAGCCTACCAATCTAGGGCCTACCAACCAAATGGGAGTCTACCTGGTAATATGATTCGGAGGGGTACAGGCCATAGCTGTAACAAAATCTCCAGGGGGTGAATCCTCTTTTCCTCCCCTCTCTTCTAGGGGACTGTGTCTCTAAGCTATGACCTGTACCCGCTCTGCCACCTCTTGGAAGTTTGTACACTGAGGTGCTGGAAAAGTAAGGATTCTAAGATATTTGTGTCCAAAATCTGCAGGGATGAGTGGTGGCCAGGAGAAGTCATCATGAAGGTCTGGAGTGGATGCAGAACAAAAGGGAAAGTCAATGATGTGTCATAGAAATGTCACCTGTGAGTCACAAGATGTAACTGCACTGTAATCACTTATACTGTATGTCTGCAGAGTAAGTGTACACTGGTATCTACCACTATATGATCACTGTATGGTGGTTATAAACAGTTTGCAGAGCCTGTGTACACGTATCTACCACTATATAGTTACTATATGGCAGTTATATTGGTCTTTGTATTCTGATCTTTATTCAGTAGTAGTATAGGGGTATTATTCAGTCACTACATGGTGGTAATTTTTGGCTATGTTCTCATGCTATACTCCAGTCCATATGTATTAGTGCTATTGGTAATGTTAGTCTGGGTATAGTGGGATTTGTTTGATAGCAGTAGGATGGTGATATCTATGAGGTAATCGCTCTTTGTATTATCTAGTAACTGCATGACTTAAGAGGTCCCAGTAAATGTTTGTGGTCGGGGGCCCCATTCAAAAGTTTGCCATGGGGCCCAGGCTTCTCTAGTTACGCCCCTGCCGGTGTCCCTCGTCCTGCACATCGGATAGCCACGGATAGCCACGGATAGCCACATCGGATAGCCACGTCAGAGGTAGCGACTTGGTGGTTCCCAACATCAAAGTCTGTTCAGCCTTGCGGCAGTCTCCGGTGAAGAACGGGGGCCCCTAATAGACCTTCCTGGCGTGGTCTCCACCTATACTATAGATTGTAGATCTACTTGTAGATTGTAAGCCCTCGCGGGTAGGGTCCTCTCTCCCTCTGTCGTGCCAATTGTCATTATCCCTTATCATTGTACTCGTTTGACTTATGTAATGTATGTAACCCCCTCGAATGTACAGCGCCCTGGAATCAATGGCGCTTTAAAATAAATAATAATAATAATAATAATAATAATATACTATCCTTACCAGCGGTGATCACAGAGGATCCACCATCTACCCGGCGTTCTTCCCCATTAGAGTGTGACAGTACAAACTGACCAATGGATCCCGCCGATGTGACTCTGCTGGATATCCAGCACCTGGCAGCCATGCTTAACTGCCATGGTGTCCATGGAGAAACTGGAGAAAGTCTTCCAGAAACTTCAGACAATTACCACTCGTCTGGATGATGTTCTGTTTGCAATGGCACCCACAACTGCATCCCCAATTTTCCCTCACTCGTTTCTCCACTAGATGAGCCCATGCAGGTGGATCATGTTCATTTCTCCTCGGAGGAACGCACTCAACGGCACAGTCTGGACCTGTGTCTTTACTGTGGTGGTGCCAAGCACTACCTAATAAACTGCCCAGTTTGTCCAACTGCGCCCCAGAAGCCCAAGTGTCAAAGTTTTTTGAGTGAGGTGACCCTGAGTAATGATGCTTCTGTTTCTCGTCTGACCACACTCTTAGGGCCATATGTATAAAAATTGTCTAGGTCTACAATTCACTTTTTTGCCAATAGCAACCAACCAGAGCGCCCTTCTCTTTTTTACAGAGCACTCTATTAAATGAAAGAGGCTCTCTGATTGGTTGCTATGGGCAACAAAGTGAAGTTTAGACCTAGACAGTTTTCATACATGTGGCCCTTAGTGTTGTTCTGGTTCTTCGTTCCAAGTTTTTGCACTGCTGGACTCTGGTTCTTCTGAGAACTTTATCCAACCATCTCTACTGGAGAAGTTCTGCCGGCCTGTCTCCCATCTGGAGAAACCCTGCATTTCTCCTCCATCAATGAGGAGATTCTGAAGGAGCCAGTCCGGTTCCGTACCAAGCCTCTGTTTCTTAAGGTTGGAGGTTCCCACAAGGAGGAGATTTCATTGTATGTTCTAGTTCTCCAAGTCCAGAAATTTGCCTGGGACTGCTTAGACATCTCCTCTAAAGGCAGTTCTTGGGATACCGAGGAGAAGGTGTATACCCCAGGTTGCTTTCAGGACACCCACCTAGGCTGGAGGAGAGGGCTTAATGAGGGGGTACTGTAATGGTTCACAGCACAACCCCTGTCTCGGACAGCAGTCGTGCTCGTGCTTCTGCTGTGGTCCACTCTTTGTCTCTGGTGCCGGCGGCTGTGTCCGCTGCCAGCTTATATTCACCTGTCCCGGCTCCTGTCTCTGCTGTAGTGAGCCTCCCAGTCACGGCAGCAGCAGCCACTGCTAAGTGCAGCTCACCTATCCTCACTTCTGCTCCCTGGCATCCTGTGCGCACACGTGCCCCCGCTCTGGGATTTAAATGGACGGTGTACCGATTACCTGTTCAATGACCTACGACCTCCTGTAATTTAAGGAACTTACTGCCACTTGTCAGTTTGTTGGTGTCCATCCTAGGATCCTGACCACTGTCCTCTGTGCTCTTGCTGAGTTAACCCCTGTGTTACCAATATCTACAGTTAACCCTGTGCTTACGAAAGCTATTATCTGCTGCTATCTGCCGTTGCATCCCTGCTGATATTCTGCCAATGTACCAGTCTGCTACTTTTGCTGTGATCCGTCACCTCTGCCACTACCCGGTGTCCCTCGTCCTGCACATCAGCTGTCACCGTAGGTAGCCCCATCAGGGATAGCGACCTGGGGGTTCCCAGCAGCGAAGTCTGTCCAGTCTTGTGGTGGGCTCTGGCTCCCTGGCGTGGTCTCCACCTATACCATCCTTGTCCGTTGTTATCACAGAGGATCCACCATCTACCCTGTGTTCTACCCCATTAGAACGTGACACCAGGGGCGACATGTATGTATTTTGGCGCTCAAATGGCATTTTTTGTGCGCACATTAGTAGCGTAGAATGAGTATGATTCTATGAACATGTTCACCTGCGGGTCATAGATTTAGTCCTTTCTAGCTACAAAGCGACAATTCTGGCTCAGGTAAACCACTTTTAAAGTGGTCTACCTGTTCCAGCAGTAATGCACCCGGATTTGGTGTTCAAGAGTAAATAAATGTGTAGAATCATACGGTTGTAGTGCGACACGCCTCCAGCAGGCCTCCTGCTCTCAGGCGCTTTACAAAGTGCCGCAGGCACTTTAAATGTGCCTAATTTTGGAGTGCGCCTGATTAAAAATATAGCAAACAGGGCTGTGCCAGTTTTCGGGCCGAAAAAACGCCAGCCTTCTGGCGCAGCCTCGTACATACATGGCGCACCAGGTGTTAACACTGAAGACTAGAAAATCACAGAAATGATAACAAATGCGGCAGTGCTTTGAATTATTAAGCAACTATATCCTATGCTTTAAAAACAACACATAGAGCCAAAGAGAGACATTTCTACAGGGACACCATTACAGCAGTAGTAGTGATACTGCTGTACGGGTCTGGATCAAAATCTAAAACAAGGGTCCTGTCAACAAGGGTAAAAAGAACAGGTCCGGGGCAAATTGAATGAATGAATCAGCAACATTAATTTGGCCTTGTCTTAGGAAAACAAATAGGACCCTGATCTGTGTGTATAGTGTGCTAGGTAGTGGGCTTGGGTGGACTTAGGCTGCATCGTCTTCTTACTGAACTGGTACCTGGCCCAGATGTGACTGCCCCAGTGCTATCCTGCTGCTGCTCTTTGCCAGCCTGGTGTAGCTGCTGTCCTGGAACCACCTTAGCACCCTGCCAATGTGATGAGAGGCTGACTTCTACATGCCAGAGATGTAGATGAGATATTTTTCATCTGGGAAGGCCATGCTGAAGGATAAGGTGCTGGTGATCATGCCTCACTGGAGGTGCATCTGTCTATTCTTGGCAGTTAAGATGTCCCAGATGTTGTACCTGCAATGTATTTCTCAGGAGCAGGTGAAAGGGAACAAACAGTTTACTTGTTATTTTGTAGATGGGTGAGGCGGGCACATACTTTTGCTGATATTCTTTGCTTTCCTGTCTGGGTTGTCTCCTATGAAACGTTTTCACCAATTTTTGATATTCAAAGAATTTTCTGTAGAATGTTTTGTTTACGCCACTGAAGGGCTTCCTACCTACCTTATTCATTGCCAGAATGTAGTAGATCGCTAGAATGAAATATACTGCAGTACATAAGTACTACAGTATATTGCACTAGTGGTCACAAGAGAGGTTGAAAAGATTTATACATGTCTAATAGAGGAGAGTCCCATCTTTGGGCCCCTCACCTATCAGGACAACCTATAAGTGACTCCTATTACTCAATTAACATTGGCCATTTTTCCTCAAAGCTGGTGCTTATAACTTTGTCTAAAGAAAACACTGTTCTGTTTGACCTGGTGAAGTTTAGGTGAGAAAACCTTGGATGACATGTATGAATCCTGGAGCTGACAGGCTAGTTCTAAATAGCTTAAAGGCAGTGGAGAAAGCGCCAGAATGTATGAACCTGTTCTTCTGCAGGTTATACATACAGGCGTATTGTAGTGCCACTATGACAACTCGGGGTCAGACAGACAACCTTTAACCTGGTCTAACTGTTCTGTGCCTATGTTTGGCGTCAAAGAATCATAAATATGTCTACTCCCAGGGGCGTAACTAGAGAAGCCTGGGCCCCAAAGCAAACTTTTGGATGGGGCCCCCTACCCCCACCTCGCCCACCTCCCTGACCACGAACATTTACCAGAACATGCAGTTAGATAATGTAGATAATACAAGGGGCAAATACCTCACCATACATCTCACTATCATACTGCTACCAAACAAATCCACCATACCAAGACCAACATTACAAATAACGCTATTACATATGGTCCTGATTATACCGCCAGGACAAGACCACAAATTACCACCACATAGTGCCTAAAAAAAACCCCTACTCTACTATGATCAGTATACAAAGACCAATATTACCACCATATAGTGACCATATAGTGGTATATACTAGTGTACACAGACTCTGCAGACATATGTAATTGAAGTGTAGTTACATCTTGTGACTCACAGATAATGTTTCTCTGACGAGTCGTTGACTTTCCCTTTTGTTCTGCATTCGGTCCAGTCAGCCATGATGATGTCTCTTGGCCACTTGTCCCTGGAGATTTAGACACAAATATCTTAGAATCCTCACTTTTACAGCACCTCACTCCCTGCCCTCCCTGGCTATATGGGGTCCATTTAGGCAGGTAGGGTTTAGATAGGCTATATGGGGCCCCAGATAGGCCAGGTTTAGGTAGGCAATAGGGTCCCCATATAGGCAGGCAGGGTTTAGGTAGCTATAGGGCCCCATGCAGGCAGTCAAATAGGGTTTAGGTAGAGAATAGGGCCCCATATAGACAGGCAGAGTTTAGGTAGTTATATGGCCCCATATAGATAGGCAGGCAGTGTATAGGGGCCATATAGGTAGGAAGACAGAGTTTAGGTAGCTATAGGGGCCATATATGTAGGCAGGCAGGGCTTAAGGTAGGCTATATGGGCCCGATACAGGCAGGTAGGGCATAGGGTAGGCTATAGGGGGCATATATATAGGCAGACAGGGCATTGGGTAGGCTATGGGGGCTATATATAGGCAGGCAGGGCTTTGGGGGGCTATATATAGGCAGGCAGGGCTTTGGGGAGGCTATATATATAGGCAGGCATGGCTTTGGGGGCTATAGGGGCTATATATAGGCAGACAGGGCTATAGGGGCTATATATAGGTAGGCAGGGCTTTGGGGGGTTATAGGGGCCAATATATAGGCAGGCAGGGCTATAGGGGCTAGATATAGGCAGACAGGGCTATATGGATCAATATATAGGCAGACAGGGCTATAGGGGCTATATATAGGTAGGCAGGGCTTTGGGGGGCTATAGGGGCCAATATATAGGCAGGGCTATAAGGGGCTAGATATAGGCAGACAGGGCTATAGGGATCAATATATAGGCAGACAGGGCTATAGGGGCTAGATATAGGCAGGGCTTTGGGGGGCTATAGGGGACAATATATAGGCAGGCAGGGCTATAGGGGCTAGATATAGGCAGACAGGGTTATAGGGGTCAATATATAGGCAGACAGGGCTATAGGGGCCAATATATAGGCAGGCAGGGCTATAGGGGCCAATATATAGGCAGGCAGGGCTATAGGGGCCAATATATAGGCAGGCAGGGCTATAGGGGCCAATATATAGGCAGACAGGGCTATAGGGGCCAATATATGGGCAGACAGGGCTATAGGGGCCAATATATAGGCAGGCAGGGCTATAGGGACCAATATATAGGCAACAGGGCTATAGGGGCCAATATATAGGCAGGCAGGGCTATAGGGACCAATATATAGGCAGGCAGGCTATAGGGACCAATATATAGGCAGGCAGGGCTATAGGGGCCAATATATAGGCAGGCAGGGCTATAGGGACCAATATATAGGCAGGCAGGGGGCTTCATTAATATTAAAAAATTAAGAAATCACTCACTCACCTGTCTCTCGCTCCCTCGATGACCGCGCAGCCAGCCGGCCAGTCTGTGCTCGGTGCGGGCCGCGCGATGATGTGACGTCATCGCGCAGCCCACATCAGCACTGTGGGCCGGCGCAGGCTAATAGGCAGAGCGGAGCCGCTCTGCTCTGCTAATACACGCCAGTCCTGCCATTGAGCACTCGGGCCAGAGGGCCCGGGCGTTCAGAGGTAGGAAGCGCCGAACTAGTATGTTCACTGCCGGCGGGCGCAGGAGCCAAACTACCAGGGTAGCAGATGTGTTATCGGCTGCCGGGCCCCCTAAGAGCACGGGCCCCGGGTCAGCTGCTACGTCTGCTACCCCGGTAGTTACGCCCCTGACTACTCCTATGAATGTGGTGCGACACGCCTCCAGAACACCCCTAACCTTTGGCACATAAAAGTGTCTTTGTTGCATTACAAAGGCACCTATCATGCCAAAGTTTGAAGTGTGCCTGTTAATACATTCTTTTTGGCTCAAAGTACACCAGAAAACTGGCACAGCCCCGTTCATACATGTCACTCCTTGTGTTTATTTAGAGCCCAGATACAGGTGTATATTTTCTTCTGGATTTCTTTCAGTATTTGTTGCTACTATTTATTTTGCTTGTTTTTGCCTTGACACCTTCCTGACATAATAATATGGCTCTATGGCTTCATTTTTTTAATCTACATAGACATATGAGGACTTATATTTGGTAGGATAAGATGTTTTTTCTAATGGTGTCATTGATTGTACCATAGACTGTACTGGGAAAATGCAAAACAAATTCTAAGTAGGGCAAAATGAGAAAAAATGTGCTTGCGCCATGTTTGCGGGGGTTTTGTTTTTATGGCGTTCAATCTTCAGTATAAGTGATGCATTATCTGTATTCTGCAGGTTGATAAAATTCCGGCAACACCAAACATATAGGATTTTCATTATGTTTTAGTACCATAAAAAAATTCCAAACATATTTTTTTTATATTTGCGCTGCAGCGCCATTTTCTGTGACCAATAACTTTTTTGTACATCATGGACTGGAGTCATGGTACATTTTTTGTGGGCTGAAGTGTACTTTTTATTGGTACCATTTTGTGATAGATGCGACTTTTTGGATCACTTTTTATTCCAATTTTTAGGGGACACGAAATGACCAAAAAACGCAATTTGGGCATTTGGAATTTTTATTCTCCTATGGTGTTCAGCATCCAGGATAAATTATGCTACATTTTAATGGACCGGACTTTTATGGATGTGACGATACCAATTATGTGTAACATTTTTTCTATTTCTTTTTGTAAAATGGCAAAAGGGGGTGTTTTGAACTTTTAATATTTTTTTTTATACTTTAAAATGTAATTTTTTTTTCTGGCTTTACAGTGAGTCCCCCAAGGGAACTCAATGCAATAATGAAAAATACAAATAATGAAAAAGGGATACAGACCAAATAATGAAGAGATAACACCCAACGCGTGTTTCGCAAAGAAGTTTCGTCAGGGGTTAAAGGGGAAGAGAAATGAGGTGTCATATAAAAGAAAAATGAACCAATGGAAAGAAGCCAATGAACAATCCACCAATCTCACAATTCTAAGGGGAGTTGCCAAACTCAAAAATGTAGAAGCCACCATCTAAATGTATTTTCTCTTCACCATTTGGTCTGTATCCCTGTTTCATTATTTGCATTTTCTATATTTATTTAGCAGGTATGGGAATATGTTATTTATATATAATCCATAGGGGTTCATGTAATTTGATATTCATGTATGCTTTATTTACTGGTGTCTTGTTACTTATTTATTTTTTTGCTTCTGTTACATTGGGATACGTCCTCTATAGTGTTTTCAGTTCTCGTTCTCCAGCTCCGCTATATATTTTATTTATGTAATTGTGTATTAAAATAAATATTTTTGTGTTTTTCTATTCATTTGGGTATTGGTTGTTTTGTTTTTGGTGTTTTGCCTATTGTTCCAGCCTTATGCAGGTCTACAGTTTTGTCCTTGGTGTCCTTTTTTTCATGGCTATGGTGGAGAGGTTGGAGTGTGATTGTGTGTGGACATCTTTTAAACAGGTAACAAGTTCAAACAGGTACAATTAATACAGGTAATGAATGCAGAGTAGGAAGGCCTCTTAAAGAAAAACTAACAGGTCTGTGAGAGCCAGAACTTTTGCTGGTTGGTAGGTGATCAAACTATTTAGGTGATCAAACTTATTTCATGTAAAAAAAAGGAAAATTAATTTAAAAATCATAAAATGTGATTTTCTGGATTTTCTTTTACATACTGTCTCTCACACTTGAAATGGACCTATGATAAAAATTACAGACCTCTCCATTCTTTGTAGGTGGGAAAACTTGCAAAATCGTCAGTGTAACAGATACTTATTTTCCCCACTGTACATTTCGGTTCTTCCCATGTCAGCTCCTCACACAACTGTCTCCAAGATTTCTCCCGTGCATCCCCCATACTCTAGAAACCACTACCACAACACATCAGACTCTCTTTCACCCTCACTAATTTAAAAAGCATATTGAAAACCCTTCTCTTCAGTATAGTATATAAACTACAATAACCCTGCTGCCCCTATACCCCACAAACATGTCTGCCCCTCACCTACTGTCTCTTTCCTCCTTCCTTGTAGATTGTAAGCTTTCGTAGGCAGGGTCCTCTCTCCATCTGTACCAGTTATTAGTCAGTTAGTGTTGCCATTGTACTTTGTTTAGACCTATGTTATGTACAGCGCCCTGGAACTAATGGTGCTTTAAAATAAATAATAATAATAAAAAACAATCTGCGTGTGGTGTTGGACTGCAAAGAGACCATCAGCCCTGACCTGTGACGCTGCTGTCCTTGAATACTAGAGGTGTTGCACACTTCCCAATGATGTCAGGTGACTTCTGTGAGAAATTAGAGCAAAAGGGCAAAGATACTGGAATATGACTACTGACAAGAGATGTGAGTCAGTAGATGAGTGTGAGAAGGAGAGCAGTCAGCTGCTAGGTCAGAGGACCTCCTGGAGCAGTAGATGTAACATCAAGGCAGATATGGAGACTACGTAACATCGTACCCTTGGTTCAAGAATCTGGGGGCTAAAAGAGTGCCTAAATAACAACCACATTAGAACTGCCATCCGAAGAGTGTTATAACCAAACTATTACATGGGCTGTTTATGTGTCAAACAAGTATACCTTCCTAATAACTGCACCATGTTAAAAAAAAATGTGCAAATGAGAGAGTAAATGCTCATCCATCCGCTGATCACATCTTTTATGCAGCACTGGAAATCATTATTTGTCAGTAGCACATCTTACGTCTCCCTGTATAAACAGGGGATGAGTTGCTGGCAGTAATAAAAGTCGTATGAACATTCCCAAGTAATAATCAATCATTCAACCCCCAAGAAATTAGGCAGAGTAACAGGATCCTTTAAATTGCCTCCAAAAGGCAATTATCACTCTGTGTAATATTGCCCTATGTTTGCACTGAGTACCTCCATGCATATTGAACTTGCATATACATTCTTTTAACCACTAAACTTAAAGAACCTCTTAAAGTACCTCCAGCAAAGTGGTCATCACTGGGCCTTTTGCTATACCATCACAAGCCCCTAGGGGTTATCACCTCGCACACCTGCTGTTAAAGTGGTTGTCAACCTCAAATTTTTTAAACATTCGTTCCTCCACCACTTTCCGAGAGCCATATCTTTTTTTATATTTCTGTTTACATAGTTGTAAGAGGGCCTCTTCCTTCCTTGCGGGACAAGATGTAATTTTTAATGGTGTCTTTCACCTACCATATAATGTTCTGGAAAAATTAACAAGTAATAGCAGTAGCAGATACTTATTTCAATTAGCAGCAAAGATTTATTAAAAGTCTTAAACATATAAAACTGCAAACTGTTACAAGTTTATTACTTGCAATTTCTTTCTGTCTGTTGTGTGTGCTCCAAGATGGAGAAGCCAGGCTATGTGTTCGCAACATGATGCTGTGAATTGATTATGCTACTGCCGCCTACTATGGATATATGCCAGAAAGAAAACACAAGTAACAAACTTGTAGCAGTTTGAAGTTTTATATGTTTAAGACTTTTAATAAATCTTTGCTACTAACTGAAATAAGTATCTGCTACTGCTATTACTTGTTGAACTGAATGGAAGGTTGACGAGCCTCCACTAAGTAGATTGTGTATGGTGCGGTTCAACTTTTTCCATTACTACCAAGTGACTATTTATAAGTACTGGAAAAATTAACCAAATTTGTAGAATTTTCATTATGTTTTAGTTCTTTAAAACTTATATTTTTTTCAATTTGCGCTGCAGTGCCATCTTCTGCGACTAATACCTTTTTTGTTGCTCAGTCTGTGGACCTGAGTGAAGGATAATTTTTTGCAGACTGAAGTGTAGTTTTTATTGGTAACATTTTGGGATACCTGTGAATTTTTGATCACTTTTATTTTAAATTTTTGGGAATTCAAAATGATCAAAAAACTTAAAAGATGTAGTAGAAACATGGCAGCTATGGAAACCTTTATTAAGCCTCCAGCTGCCTTGGCAACAGCTCATAACCTGACATACATAGATGTTCCTCATATATTTAGATGCCACAGCCACGATCGCTGTGACATCTAAATGGTTAAACAGCTGGGTTTAGAGCTCTCTCCAATCTCAACTAATAGTGGCAGGTCCTACTTGTAAGGAACAGCTGTTATCTGCCATCCAAGTAGAGAACTCAGCGAAGGAGTTGGCTTCATATTCCCTTACAAACATTCTGACGTACAGGTACATCAAATATCGGAAAGGTTTAAAATTTAAAAGACATACTGTCGGTATTCTGTTTCCTTCTTGCTTTTTTCCCACAAAGATGTCACTACTGCAGTCACTGATTGGATGTAGCGGTCCCGTTACTCTGCCTGACGTCCCAGTTTGAGGAAGCAAGAAGAATACAGAAGACCAGGGGTGAGCGAGGACAGTGCTGCGCTGAAACATAGATGAGGGGAGAGGCCACTAAATGGGTACAAGTAGCAAAAAAAAATGTAAGGATGACAACCCCTTTAATAACAACAAACCTGTCTGACCCCTATTTTAGATAGATATATAGATATATAAAATAGATAGCTAGATAGATATGAAGACTATACAGTATATCTGTTTTTTATTTTATGCACATGCTAGCAATGGATGGAGTTGAAATGACTGAAACCACTTATTAGGAAAGGTAGGCACACACAATAGTGTTGCAAAGTCTACACAGACATGTGCAATCTACTATTGTACAGATAAGCTTTGCATCTAACATGGTATCATGCAACAAAAATGTGGATGTGAAACATGGATGAAAAGTAGATAGATAGATCTGATAAGAACCTTAGGAACCATTGGGTCCTGCCATTCAAGCATTGACTTGGTCTCCAAATGTCTACGTTCTGTGATCGAGCATCTATACCGTAGCATGTACTCAAAAAACAAATCTGATCCATTGATTCCGTAACTCACAACCTATAGAAGGATCTGATGCTAATGTCTTGGTACCAGTTACGAGAGGATGCCATTGGCAGTTTTGTGGAGTCTTTGCCTAGACAAATCAGAGATGGTTTGGTAGCTCAAGGGAGACCTACACAAAACTTTGAACTATAGACATAAGAAGTCTTTTATTTTTCTGGACAAGATGTACTTTCTAATGGTGTCATTCTGTCATGGATACCCCTGCGACCCTGATCCCGGGTCGCAGGCGCAACCGTGCACCGTTGCCGAGCTGCGCCGCGACCTGCATGTCGGGTCGCGGGCGCGCTCATTCCCCTGCATGTCCCCCTGTACACTTACCCGGCCACGCTCCTGCTGTAGTCTCTGTCACCCGGCACACGCAGCCCCGCTCCTCAGGGCGCGCGCGCCAGCAGTGTTACATTTAAAGGGCCAGCGCACCGGTAATTGGCTATTGCTGGTCGCTGCCCCTATTTAAGCCTGCTTCTTCCTGATTACCCTGCCGGATCTTTAGTGCCATTAGCCTATTGAGAAAGCAGTCCAGAAGTCTTGTCTGATTACCATGTACCGTACCGTTTGCCTCCGTCTCTCGACCACAAACTTTGCCGCCTGCCCTGACCTTCCTGCCTGTCCACGACCACGAACCTTGCCGCATGCCCTGACCTTCTGCCTGTCCTCGCTACGAACCTGCCTCATTTTTACTCGCTACCCTTGACTGCCTCCGCAAGAAAATCACGTCAGTGGAAGCGACCTTGTGCTTCCGCGCGAAGCCCAAACCCGTTTGCTGGGCCTACTTTGTTTCCCAAACTTTGGCGTGGCTTACGCCATCATTTTGGGGGGTCCAGGGGTCCATACCGTTGCCCGTGACAGTAAACCCGGCCCAAAGGATCCCCCAAGGTCCTTGCCTAGCTCCTGCCTACCACCTTTGTGGCGCAGCAACCCCGCAATCCCCAGAAAGGCCCCCAGCAACCCCGCCCCTCTCCGCCATGTGCGCATCCTGGCCACCCAGCAGCAAGGGACCGCCCTGGGGCTTCCGCTGTTCCTTGGGCTTCCGCAAAGTGCTTGTCAAGCTCCGTTTGTCTATGCCGTCTAATTTTGATGGGGACTCCAAGGTTTGGGGAGGGTTCATCACCCATGTTCCCTGAAACTCGAGTTAATGGGGAAAAATTTCCCCAACGGAAAGGTCAAAGTCGATTTGGGGGTCAGCCTTTTTTTCGGGAAAGGGCCCTCCTGGGCAAACCCCCTCTGTGGGAAAGAGAACCCGGTCAGGGTACCCTTTCGCTGCCTTCCTCACCGAGTTCCGCAGCGGGTTTGGGGAAACCCCTGCCGTGTCTCTTCTGCTGAAACCCTTATTTAAAATCTGCGTAAGGTTTGACTCCTCGGTGGGCGTTTTCGCTTTTACATTTCCGCACCTGGTTTGGATCTGTCATGGAATGATGCGGCTTTAGCTCCCCCCTCAAGAAGGGCCCTCCACGGTTAAGGAGCCCTGGACCCCATGATCTTCGCTTCTTTGAGCACCTCACCCCCCCTGGCTACTCGGATTGACATCCGTTTCTCAGAACGTCGGAGGAGTCGCCAGGAAAAGGATCGACTAGACCTCGTCGGCCCCCTTTGTTTGCTCCGGTATTTCAAAAGCCCCCCACTTGCCTTCCCCCCCCGCGGCCCGAGGACCCTCGCAAGTGATAGACCCCCACCTGTCCTCTAGGAGCTATCCGGGGGTTGAGGAAACCCTTTTGTCTCTATTGTGCCGCCGGGAATTTTTTTCCCTTTCCCTCCTGCCCACTGCGTCCTCCAATCCGGGAAACCTGGGGTACGTGGGGAGGGCCCCTAGGTGAGGCAAGGGCCTTCCTGTTTGACCATACCCTCCGGTCGGCATGGCCTGGTACCCATTTTCAAGCCTCAGCCTTCTTGGACTTGGGTCGGCTGGAAATTTCGGGACGCTCCCGGGAGTCTCGCAAATCCCCCGGGGTCCCCTGGAGAAACCTCTGGTCATCTCCTCTGTCAGTGGGGAGTCCTTACGATCCAGTCCGCTACCTACTGTCCCCTGTTCCCTTCAAGTGGGGCACTACATAAGGAAGACTTACTTTTTATGTTCCCCCGGGGTTTCCTCGTCCTTCCTTCATGGGTGGCTCAGCCCCTCTCCGGTGCTCAAGGGGCAGAGGGCGAAGTCTTGCTTGGGGGCCCCAAAATGTCGGTCTCGCTGTTTGGTTGCACCTCGCCCGGTGTTACCGTTTCCCTCCAGAAACTCTAACCCTCGGGCGGGTTTCCCGCTCCTACAAGGTATGCTGATGCTTCTCCGAGAAGCAAGGGGACCTTCCCCCACTCGCCCCTAGGGACGCCCTATTGCCCTTCGGGGGGAAAACATCTCCCCACGGGGCAGGGTTTACCCCTTTGTCTGTGCCGAGACCTTGGCTATGTCCCCCTACAAAGGAGAATCTCCAAAGGGGTTTTTGTGTCCCCCTTCCTGGGGGGTCCCGGGGGTTTCTTTTTCGTAACGAAAAGGAGGCCCCCTCGCCCATGATCGATTACCCCGGTTAAACAAAGATCACCATAAAGAATTCGATACCCCTTTTCCTTTGATTACTGACTTTTTGATGCCAGGGAGCCAATATTTTCTCCAAACGGACCTACGAGGACCCTCAACTTTATCCGGATTCGTGAAGGAGACAATGGAACCCCTTTCAATATTGAATGGGCATTTCGATCCCTGGTCATGCCCTTCGGATGTAAGCCCTGCGTCTTCCAGAGTTTGTCAACGAAAATCTTCAGACCTCCTGTACCCCTTGTGGTCGTTTTGGATGAAAATACTGATCTTTTCACCTGATCCAGAATCCCACGGGCCCATGTAGAAATTTCAGGCGTTTAAGGTTTAACCGCTGTATGCCCGCTCGAAAAGTGCTCTTTCCAAAAACAAGTCTCCCTTTTCTCGGGGTACATTATTTTGGACCAGGGGGCTGCAGATGGATCCCATGAAAATGTTTGGGGGGTCTTTCAGTGGGCCACGACCCGGGGCCCCCCGTGCCTAAAAATTTGGGGTTTGCAAATTTCTTAGGCGTTCATACCACATTTTTCCTCGTGGGTCGCCATAGTGGCGTTAACCCAGAAGTGTAAACCCCAAACGTGGACCGGGCGAAGAAGCATTTTTTTAAATTGAATCTGCTTTCGCTTCTGCACCCGTACTCTGCCGGAGACCGAGAAACCATTTTTTTTGAGGTGACCCTCCCCGGGTTTAGGGTGGGGGGTTTTCTACCCAAAAAGGGCCCAAAGGCAAGACCCTCATATGGGGTTTTTCTCTAAAAATTTTTCTGGGAAAGAAACTCTCCCCTTGGTGACGGGGGTTAATGGCCATCAAGCTGGCCTGGGGAATGGCGCATCTCTTGGAGGGAGCTGTCCTCGGTCAAATCTACATGACCACAAGAACCTCCCCTTTCTCCGACTGCCAAAGACTTAATCCGCGCCTGCCCGCTGGTTTTCTTCTTTTCCGGTTCATTTCTAAACCATTTTCCCCTGGGGAGAATAGTCAAGGCCCACGCCCTCTCCCGTGCCTCTGCGTGATTGGGGCGAACCTGCTCCAGGCACATATTCCCCCAGAACGGCTGTTTTCTGCTGCGCCGTTGACCTAAACGAATTCCCCCGGCAAGATTACGTCGCCTGGGCCTACGGAAGAGGATACGTTGGGGTCATTTTCTTGTGTGGCTGGGCACTAGAGTGCAGAAATTTGGCTTATCTTCTGTTTTTATTGGTGGCCTGGCCTGGCCTGAGATGTTCGTGGAATCTTCGTGCCATGTCTCAAGCGGAGCCCGCTTAGCGTGCGATCCCCAGCTGTCCCTGGGACCACTGCTATGGACTTTATTACTGACTCCCCCTTTCTTGTAATACGTTATCTGGGTGGCACGGATCGGTTCTCCAAAAAGTCTCACCTTTTTTCCTCTGCCCGGTTACCCTCTGCCCCCTTTGCCTTGGACAGTTTTTTAGCAAATCTTCCGATAATGGGCTTCCTCAGCAATTTTTCAGATCGGGAGTCCAATTTGTCTCCAGGGTTTGGGCCCCCCTCTGTGGCAACTCCATGAAACTGGAATTCTCTTCGGCTTCCATCCTCAGGCTAACGGGGGAGGTGGAGAGGGTTAATCAGACTCTGGGCTGCTATCTGTGAACTTGTCTCCCCACGTCGGAGATTGGGCTAACCCGTACTATAGATCCGATTGCCGGTGCCCCTAGTTTTTTTCATTGTCTCGGGTGAATCTCCCCCCCTCTCCCCCTCCCCGGTGCCCTCCCAGGTTCCAGCCATGAAGATTGGTCCGGGCCTAACCCGCGTGGAATCAGACACGCCAATTTATCCGGGCCCTTCCGCTCGTAACAAGAAACAAACTGACAAAAAACAAAGACCTTTCCCTTTTCTCTCCGGTGACAAGGTTGGTTGTCGGCAAAATATATCCCCCCTCAAGATCCCCCGGGTATAAACTTGGTCCCCCATTCTTGGGGCCTTCGAGGGGCTGAAGGCATTAAAACCCCGTGGCATATAGTCCACCTTCCTCCCCTATGGGGTCCCCAACCCCCATGTCTTCTTCGAAGCCGGTCTTCCCAAATGTTTTTTCGGAAAAACGCTCCTCCCAAAATTCTGATTGACCCCCCAAGTCTTTACTTAAAGGAGATTCTGGATATGAAGACGGTCAGGGGGAAGGTCTGTTCCCCATTGACTGGAAGGGGGTTGGGGCCCCCAAGAAAAGTCCTGGGAACCCGAGGACAAATTCGGACCTATTGTTATCCCCAGATTCTTCAGGCCCGAAGAGGGGAGGCCCCAAAAGGGGGGGGTCTGTCACGGTGCCCCTCATCCGGGTCACAGGCCATCCCGGCCCCGCTGGCAAAGGGGCGCGCGACCGCATGCCGCTCCGGGGTGCTATTCCATGCATGTCCCCCTGTAACTTACCCCCATGCTCCTGTATCTCTGTCCGCGTCCCCGGGGCGGCCCGCTCCCTAGGGCACGCGGTGCCCCCATGTTAAAATTTAAAGGCAGCGCACCGGTAATTGGTATTGCCGTTCCTGCCCTATTTAAGCCCGCCCTTTCTGGTTACCCTGCCGGATCTTTGTGCCATTAGCCTATTGAGAAAGCATTCCAGATTTTTGTCTAATTTGTGTACCGTACCGTTTGCCTTGTCTTCCCCACCACGAACCTTTTCCCCCGCCCCCCTTTTTTGCCTTCCACGACCAGAACCTTGGCTGCCCTGATCTTCCGCTTTACAACCTCAGGCTTGGGGCCCCCGCAAGCAAGTCACATCAGTGGAAAACGACCCCGGAGACTCCCCCCGCAGCAAGTCCATCCCGCTTTGTGGTGGGCTTTTGGGGAAAAATTCCACCTTCTTTAACCCCTCTTCCTTCCCCCCCCCCCCCCCTCCTTACCCAAACCACACCCCCCCAACAAACTGTTTTCCCTAAAAAAATGAGAAACTGAGAAAAAATTCTCAGTGGCTCAAAATGCGAAAAAAACATAGTTGCGCTATGTTTGCAGGTTTTTTTTTTACAACATTCACTCTCCAATATAAACGATGTGTTCTCTGTATTCTGCGGGGTTTATACAATTCACAATACCAAATTTCAGTTTTAGGCTTTGCATTATGTATGGACTGTAAAAAAAAAAATCCCGACATTTTCTAATTTTTCAATTTGCGCCGCGCCCACTTTCTGGCCAAAAACTTTTTTTCACTTCCCCTTAGCCTGAGGCATTTTCCGTGGGCGAATTTAAAATTTTTTTTGCCATTTTGGGACAGATGTTTTTTTATCCTTTTGTTAAGGCATTTTATCACTTTCTGAAAGTCAAAAATTTCCTACATTTCATTTGTATTTGGTAGCATTGCCCCCAACTGTATACTTGGGGGCAAACTCTTGGTAT